>ML793147.1:28254-61837 GCA_009831015.1 Picea engelmannii
TTAGTCTAGATTTTGCCTCATTATTTCAAATTTAATGAAATTGGGGTTGTAAATAAGATCTCCACCAATTCAGAAAATACACCATATATGGTAAATATGATGTGCACACAAACATAAAATCAATATTGATTTCTTGACAAATAGATTAAGGCATTGGTAGGCACACAATCCGTATGGATTATTTGAAACAATAGAAATGCTCTACTATATTAGATTGCACCCAGGGATGGAATTTGACGGGCAATTTGCTCGTCAAATACAGTTAAATTTTTTTAATAACCGTTGAGATTCTTCATTAAAACCCGCAGAACAGTCATTGAAGCCGGGAAAACCGTCAAATTTGACGTGCTCATGCTTTTTAAAATTCCAAGCTTGACTGAACCCAACCAAAAAACAAACAATATAGTCTAAATGGACTATGCACAATAACAAGAGTGCTCTGGTATATTCGATCAGGCCCAACCAAAAGACTAACAATTGAAATGCAAATCTAGTCCTAGTACACACTAGATAACTTAGGATGCATTCACATCATCACTCAACAATGCAAAGGAATGCATAAATGGGGAATGGGGGGGGATGCTGCTAGGGAATGTGCACATTTGGTTAAGCACAATTGTATCTTGCCTCCCCTATGTTAATTATTTCGGCAGTGGATGGTTGGTGTAGTTTGAATGCATCAAGATTTAAAATCGTTGACATCATACGCATATATGTTGTGTGATTGCGTAAATACTCCATATTTTTTTTGTTGGAATAATGTCGAAATTAGGAGTTCTAGAATGGTGTTAAAATGGAATATGGTTAACGCATTTTTCCTAGGTAGTTTTATGAGATCTTGATTTTAGCCAATGAGTGGTTTCATATCCATAAGTTTAGGGGAATGTTCTAAGTTTGGTGTTGCCTCTCTCAACTATAAATGTATGTAATTTCTTGATTAATGAAAAGTGTGTTTCGTGATCATCTTTGCTCATTGTTCCGCAGTGTGAAACTCTGATTTCGAAGTTGGTATCAGAGCTCAGAGAAAGAGTCTTCATTTGGAGAGAAGGATTGAAACTGCTCTCATTCCTGTCACAAAAGATTCTACTGCAGAATAGAGAAAAGTCATGTGAAGAGAGGAGACACGCTTCCGCCGCCCAGCGTAAAGAGACATGTATGTCTATCCTCCTAGTGTTGGACCCACTATTTCTTTGAAGGAATTTTATCCCCCCTTGATTTATGCTCTGATACCACAAATATTGTAATGTAGAAAAGAATGTGGATCGGGCAGAAGATAAAGAAAGGGAGGAAACTCTCAACATAAAGGAAAATGAAGAGAACTTAAATTATAATGATTTAGTGAAGTTCATGAATGTTTCTTAGTGTGCAGATATTAGCAGCAACTAGAGAAAAACAATAAAGTTTGAAGAAGAATTACAGTTTCTTGAAGAATGGCTTGCAACATCATGTTTTGATGGAGCATGCACAAAAGTTACAGCTGCAGATGGAGAATCAATGAATGTTGAAGACAACATTGTTAGGATATTTAGACACTTAGGAGTTAGTTAAGATCTAATTGGTCTAATGTGTCGTTAGGTAAAAGTGTGTTTCTTAGTGTGTATCTTTAGTATGCATTAGTATGCATTTGTAGTTAGGAAATCTGACGGTCACGATATATTCCCAACATAGAGTGATCTGATGGTTCATATTCTCCTCGATCTTAACAGCCATTGATCCATGGCTTAGCACCTGATTGGTCCATGATATCTATTTAAAGAGCATGGAGGGCCATTTTCTGATGATCCATTGTGAGAAACTCTCTTGTAAAATCTCTCTGTAATCTTTTTCTTTTGCATTAATAAACTGCTCCAAGTGGTTGCGTTGGTTGGGGCCATGGATGTTTCCCTATAGGGGTTTTACCATGTCAAAACATCAGTGTGTTGATCTTTGATTTGGTTGTGTGAGTGGTTATTGAAGGTGTTCGTCCTCTGTTGGAATACCCGTGTTGTCGAACATGGTATCAGACCCTGTTTGAAGACCCGCTCCTGTTGTAGATCGAGATCGTGAAGATGAGTTGTCTCATCTCTGTTTTCTTCCATTTCTGTACATTGTTGGGCTGAGAGGACTATTCCATTGCGTCCAAAGCACTTGTTTCTTTTAGGAACGCTTTTCATTTCACTTGAAAAGGTTTCCATTTTCCCAAGATATGACCATTTCAGCTAGATCTTAAGGTATAAAGCCTGAATATGACCATTTCCCAAGAAACTATTTGTTGGTGATGATAGATCTATTAGTGTTGTAGGATCTGGAACAGTTCAAGTAGAAAATGGTCATTTCAATGATGTATTATGTGTTCCAATTATTTCATGTAACCTTCTATCAGTATATCAAATCATTCATTTAGGTGAAAGTAAAACCGTCGAGTTTTCACCTCACCAAGTTATAATCAAGGATCTAAAAGATCCTAAGCATGTTCTTCCAATTGGAATTGATGATGATATTACTAGGTTGTACAAGTTTGACAACTTTAGGTCATCATCTTTTTCATTAGTTTTTGTTGCTCATAGTGATGACTTGAGCAAACTTTGGCATGAGCGGTTTGGTCATCTAAACTATCGCTCATTGCAGCAACTATGTAATCAACAGATGGTGACTGGTCTTCCTCCTCTTCATCCAGAGATGGTGTTTGTTCCAGTTGTGTTCTTGGAAAATATTATTGGGATAGTTTTGACAAACATGCCTCTTGGCACGCCTCGACCCCTTTGCAACTTGTTCACAGTGATTTGTGTGGTCCAATTTCTTCTCCTTCTTTTTTCTGGGTGCAAGTATTTCTTAACTTTCATTGACGACTTTTCCAGACGTACTTGGGTTTACTTCTTAAAACTTAAGAGGAAGTTTTTGACAAGCTTTTGGCCTACAAGGCCCTTGTAGAAAAGAAATTTGAACATCATATTCAAAGGTTAAGAATAGATAATGGAGGCGAATATATGAACAATAATTTTACAAGTTACTACACTACACAGGACATCCAAATGCAACACATTGTTCCATATACACCACAACAAAATGGTGTCGCTGAGAGAAAGAACCGCACATTAAAATAAATGGCTAATTCTATGATTCAATCTAAGGGATTAAGTCTAAAGTATTGGGAGGAAGCCATAGACTGTGAAAATTACATAGTAAATCACACGCCGACAAAGGCTCTTAAAAATATAGCACTGGAAGAAGCTTGGACTAAAATTAAACCAGATGTGAGTCCTTTCTATGAATTTGGCAGCACAACATGGGCTCACATTCCTGATGAGAAAAGGAAAGCATTGCAGCCTAAACGTGAGAAGTGCATATTTGTTGGTTATTCTGAAGATGCCAAAGGTTATAGACTTCTTCAACCACATTGTAATGAAATTATTATTAGAAGAGATGTTAAATTTGATGAAAATCTCTTGGCCTGTGAGCCTAATTCGGTGTTGGCACAAGGGAATACATGGGGTTCAACACTACAACAACGCACCAACAAAACCTTAACTACCGGTCCTTTTGGCAACACCTGCGAAGCAGATGAAGTCTCACCCGAGGTAGAGGCATGGGTGGTTGCAGGACTCAGATGTTTGCAACCTTAGCTGGGACACGGATCTGTGACTGTAACACCTTAACAGAGCACTTAGCAATTATGATTCATCAATATTCAATGTTTTAGCTTATAGCGCAGCTAAACCCTAATAAAATATCAATGCAGTATTCACATAGATTCAATAGACTTAAGCACTAAGCATACCAACATAGATCAGATCTAGCATTCATTCACATTATTCAACATTAAGCTACCATATTAGATCCCTCTAAGCATATATTAGAGCACTAAGCATTCAATCACATAGATAAGATAATAACCATAAAGAACATAACAATCACAACACAGGATATACGTGGTTCACCCCCACCCTAGGGCTACGTCCACCAACTCCTCATCTTCTTTATTAGCTTCTTTCAATCTTCTTACATGCACAAAGCTTCAAAACCAACTCCGCAGAGGATAGGATATTTGTGCACCTCGTCAGATCCTCCTTCCCTGAGTTAGGTCCAAGAACAGAGCCTTACACAATCTATGCACAAAGAACTATAGATGACTTGCACTTAGCTCTGCAAGTCTCAACATACAATATGCACAAAGCCTCTTACAATCACTTGCACTTAGTATAACACTCCTTCTCCTCCTTCTTCTTACATCACCTAGACTTCTATTTATACATTACAAAAAGGGGCCTAAGCATGGGTAAACCCATGGGACGATATTCCCATTCCTGTTACATGAGCCCAAAACCCAAAAATCCCTAAAAAGGGGTCAAGATCCCAAGATCTTTGCTTCGCCTTGCGCTCCGCCTTCGACAGCCTGCCGAAGTCTCAAAAGTAGGTCAAACATGACCAAGGATCCTCAAAACTTGGTCAAGGGTCAACAGGCCCCCAACACTCACCTTTGACTCATCCCAAGTCACTCTGGTCTGGGTAGATCTGCTTCAAAAGCCTCGAGCTTGGCTCGAGCTGCTTCGACCTGTTGTTGTTCCATGGCCTCCTGTTCGACGAACTCTTGAATAACTGCTTCGTTGACAGGTCCCTCTAAGCGCAGTTCAGCTACAGCGACGACTTTCTCCAGTTCTGCTCCTCGACCTTCAATCTCTGTGAACAGTTGGCAAGCCTCATCCTGTATAGGTTGGAGCCTCTAAGTCACTTCCATGAATTTTCTCTGAATGGTGTGTACCAACTGTTGAGCAGTGTGTTGTTCTTGGGATCGCTTCATCCTCTCAACGACTGAAAGGGGCTTCAACTGCGCCTGTATTGTTTCTACTTGTTGCTCTCCTCCTGGAGATGTGACTCCAGTGCCTTCAATTCAAGATCCTCAGTGAGTCCCTCATAAGTCTAGGCACTGTGATCACTTAGTTGTTTACATGCCATGGCGAGGGCCTTGATTCTTTCAACTGCGCTTTGGGTAGTTGCTTCTCTTTGATCTCTCACATCCTATGGAGTGTTGGGCATTGTTCGTAGCTCTAATTATGCTATTCTTTGTTGTAGCTGTTGGATAGCTTCCGCGAGCTATGCTACTTGATTCTCTACTCAGTATTCTGCCTTTGGCTCTAAGCCCATCATAGAGCGAAGTGCTCTATTGACTGATTCTTTGACTCCAAGTTGTTCTATGAGCAATTGTTATTTTTCTTGCTTGACCTACGCCCTCTCTTCTTCAAAATTGGCTTGAAGGTCATCCTTCTCCTTTTGTGCAACCCAACATTTCTTTACCATTTATTTCTGGGCTTGTTTCAGGGCCGTTGTGGCCTGGTATTTCTCAACTTGTGCTCGATGAAGGCCAGATTCAGTCACATCAGCTAGTCTTCGGAGTTGGGCAGGCTCATCTCCCAACTCTGGTTCTTCTAATGGCAGGGGCACAATAGAGACTGCACTGTTGGATTGAAGGGCATGTTGCACCCCTCTAAGTTCATCCTCGACTCTGTCATTCATCTCCTCCTTCTTGGCTTCATGTTTCTGTAATATGTCCTACAAGGCATCTGCTACAGCTGCAATGATGAAGTCAAAGTCATCTACAGTGAGCACAGTTTACATCTTAGTCAAGGTGGCTCTGGATTTCTTTCGGGAAGTGGGTTTTGTGGGAGAAACCTTCCTTTTCTTCAAGGTATCAATCTCATCAACAGGATCCCTAGGCGGTGTTACTTCGCCTTGCTTCTGCTGGTATTCTTTGTCATTTGTCTCTTCTACTTTGTCATCACCGCCTCGGCCAGGTGATACTGAGGCAGTTTCTTCCGATGCGCTGCTCAAGTCTTAGACTTCTTCAATATTCTTCCTTCTACTTGTTCCAGGTGTGTCGTGTTCTTTGTGAGCGGCCTCCGAGCTGTCAAGTTCAGGATCAGACATCTCTACAGGGTCAGCAGGGATAAGGAGGTCTGTTGACCAGTCTTTAGTTATCTCCTCGAGGTCCTCCTCTATGAGCTTGTAGTATGACTAAAGCTCCTCTTTATGCTCATCTGCTCGTGTAGTGATATAGATGAAGTGTCGATCTGCACAGAACTTCATGAGGGGTCAGAACCAATGCAGGGTGTTTGGCATCATGCGAGGTACAAATTTGATGGCCCTCCTCAACTGGAGATAGTACGTATGAAAGACCATGTTCAACTGCCAATATTTTCCCATATCGCTCGAGTACCAGAGCATGGTCAACTTTGCAGCAAGTGACTCGAACGACTCAATGTCTCGAAAGGTCGCACCTTCCGGCATCTCCCAAGTGGTAAATGTGATGAGGACCAGGAGCCAGCTAAAGTGGAACTCATAGCCCTGATCAAGCTTCACGATAGTCTAATTCCAATTGGTTGACCAAGTACTTCACCCAGTTCATTTGGAGTCCTTCTACACATTTCCCGACGAGGTCAACAACAAATCCTGTGACCTGTGTAGGTCTGTTCTTTCTCACGATATTTCCTGCGATCAGCTGACAGGATAGGCGCACTGCTCCATTCTGGATGGAAGATACCTTGTAGCCTCATGTGCCCTTTTCTACATCACCATATGTGTCTTTGATCCTTTGTGCTAATGTGTGATCTGTAGCCTTCCCTGGATATAAGTCTTGCGAGTTGGGTCCCTACATGCTCAATCTGGTGATCCTATGGATCAGCGTCGGATCGACTGTGATACGTCGGTCTAGCCATAGGTAGCCACCATGGTAACATGAGAGCAGGAGCTTAACACAGGCATTAACCTCCTGGTGCCTTCCAAAATGTGGAATCTTCATCACATTCAAGAGAGTGGACTGCGCGAGGTTCATAGTCCATGGCTGAGGGATTATTTTCGAGTTCTTCCTCTTTGTCCCTGTCAAGTATTTGTAAGGAGAGAGCATACTATGGTTCTTGCAGTCTCCTAGGTTGAAGTCATTGAACTTAAACGTCACAATCTTATCCTGCTGCATTCTAATTGCACGTATCCCCTTCAGGAGGTACGTAGTAACCAGGGTGTAATCAAAGTCCCTCGGGACGCTATCATGACTCACCATGCCAGCCAGAGGTAGGATGTAGTCGAGTAATATGGTCAGGATTAACTTTGCGTTGACTAGGTCATATTTGTGCTTGGTTCTCTTTTATGCTGCAACTCGGGATGGTTCGAATCCATGAGCAGTTGACGGAGAGGCTTGCACTCCTCTCATGGATGATGCTTGAATACTTGCAGACATTACTTTCTCGGTCATGAGATCAATGAGAACTTCTTCAACAACTTTCTCTGCGGCACTGAGCTTGTCCGACATGCATGCTTAGATCGGATAATTCAGGTGGATGAATGAGTGTGCAATGCAATGGAACAGATGTCGATCTCAATAAACACAACGCAGTATAAATGAGTTGGCTTGGATACAATTCGCAATTTTTTTCTTGGTGAAACAATCGACGGAATAAGTAGACACGATGCAATGGACCTCTCCAACAGATGAGAGGTCTTCATAAATGTGGTTCTATCCATTGTGGCATGGTCTGAACGGTCTGGTGGCGAGCTTTCTGGCCATAAATGTCATTCTAACCATTCGGGGTGTTGGTCTAATAGTTATAATGTTTCCAACATCTATATTGCTTTGCCATGGAGAAGTGCCATGTTTTGCAAATTTTCCTTCTGCGAAGTTCCCTTTGGAACCTTCTGTAAATTTTCGAACTTTGCTCTCTTCTTACTGAGTTTTATAGCCTTCTTCCCGGTGATCTTCGTCTCGATATTCCTCTTTCCATTTTGATTCTTATCTCCTTTTGGCATAGTAACTTCGTTCTATTGAGATTCTTTCATAGGGTCGGAGAGTAATACGTCTTCTTTATCTGGGGTAGGTGCTTCAGTTTTCTGTGAATCTTCTTGTGTTCTTTCAACTTCAATATCCAAGTTTATGGTTCTAAGTAGCTTTGATCTGTTCTCCTGTTCTTCAATCAAGTGTGATATCCTCCTAGTCATGAAATCTTTTAATTCTTGATTTTTCTGCTCTAATACTTCCTCTTCTTTTCTTCTGGCTTGATCCTTTTCAATCTAAGGTTTTCCTACAAATATAGAAAATGGGGCATTGTTCTCAATAAATTTAACAGTCTCAAAATCTTCCTCTGTCGAAGTTCCATGAGCACTCATAGATGTCTGGGTGAGTCTTCCACATACGTTTATCAATTTTCTTCTAAATAATCCTATTCCTCCCAATGAAGGAATCATAGCAGGCTTTCCTAAAGTTTCCCAAGTTCTTTATGTCATGACATTCACCTATGTTTCTTCATCCAGAACACAGTCAATTTCGAAGTCTCCTATTCTTGTTTCTATGCATTCTATTTCTTTGAAGATCTCTAATACGATGATATTTCGGTGATCATTTAGGGTTTCTTTCATTTGTAGCAATACATCCTATGATTTTTTCTGGGGTCTTGCCATGGTCTCAGTGTATTGACCTTCCTTAGGGTAGTCTTGTCTCATATTCATTTTGTCAATCTTAGCAATCATTCTAGGACAATCTAAAACTTCATGATCCATAGCTTTACAACAAAGACAACTAGGTCTTCTACTAGGACATTCCTTAGCAATATGTATCGGTCTTTTGTAACTGTAACAAAGGGTTAGTCTTATTTTTCTTTGAAAGGATCCCCAGCCTTTCATGTACTGTGCACTAGGATCGTAGTAACTAACCTACAAAAAAATCTTTCTAGGATCCTGCATCCATTTGTTAGTCCAAACATTCTTTCTATGCATAGGAATAACATATCTTTCACTATTCTTATCAAATCTACTCATATCAAGTATTTTTTCTTCTAGCTAGGCCCTATTTTTCAAGCTAGGGTAAAATTTATCAAGTATACCTAGATCTATACTTTTGAAACAAAAATTTCCACTTATCTTACCTTTTCAATCAAGACTTTTTATTGTTCTTACCTTTATCAGAGAAACAATCTTTAGGATCTTATCTCTTTAACAAAAACTTCTTTTATCACAGCACAAAACTTTCAGGTCTTACCTCTTTTTCTTCAGATTTGACTTTTCTTCTTAGAACAGAGCAATAGATCTACGCACGGAGCTTTCTTTTCTTCAGTTCCCGGCAATCACAGTTTCAGGTCCCGACAACGGAACCATTTGTTGGCACAGGGGCAGACTTGAGGTTCAATTCTACAACAACACACCAACAAAACCCTAACTCCCGACCCTTTCAGCAACACCTGTGAAGCAGATAAAGTCTAACCCAAGGTAGAGGAAGGGGTGGTTGCAGAACTCAGATGTCTACAACCTTAGCTGGGACACAAATATGTGACTGTAACACCTTTACAGAGCAATTAGCAGTTATGATTCATCAATATTCAGTATTTTAGCTTACAACGCAGCTAAACCCTAATAAAATATCAACGTAGTATTCACATAGATTCAATAGACTCGAGCACTAAGCATATAGATCAGATCTAGCATTCATTCACATTATTCAACACTAAGCTACCATATTAGATGCTTCCAAGCATATATTAGAGCACTAAGCATTTAATCACATAGATAAGAGAATAACCATAAAGAACATAACAATCACAACACAGGATATACGTGGTTCACCCCCACCCTGGGGCTACTTCCACCAACTCTTCGTCTTCTTTATTAGCTTCTTTCAATATTATTACATTCATAAAGCCTCAAAACCAACTCCGCAGAGGACAGGAGATCTGTGCACCTCTCCAGATCCTCCTTCCCCAAGTTAGGTCCAAGCACAGAGCCTTACACAGTCTGCCCACAAAGCACTACAATGACTTGCACTTAGCTCTACAAGTCTCAACATACAATACACACAAAGCCTCTTACAATCACTTGCACTTAGCATAGCACTCCTTCTCTGCCTTCTTCTTACATCGCCTAAACCCATGGGCCGACATTCCCATTCTCGTTACATAAGCCCAAAACCCCAAAATCCCTAAAAGGGGGTCGAGATCTCGCGATCTCCGCTTCGCCTTGCACTCCACCTTCGACAGCCTGTCAAAGTCTCAAAATTAGGTCAAACATGACCAAGGATCCTCAAAACTTGGTCAAGGGACAACATTCGACATTTGTGCCTTCTTTGGCCTGCGAGCCTAATTCAGCATGTGTGCCTTCTTTGGCCTGCAATCCATCTTCGGTGTTTGTGCCTTCTTCTGTTCTGGTTTCTTCTTCAGATGATGACAGTGAGGATGAAAATCCACCTCCACCTTCTCACCTTCCTCCAGATGATTCCTTTGAACCTGAACCAACACCAGCTCCATCTCCATCGCTTCCTAGATGGGTTCGTTCAACACAAGAAGCAGTTGGTGATATTTTCGGTGATCCTTCATATCAACATCAGACACGTTCACAGTTCCAGCGAGCCTCTTCTCTTTTGGCTCAAGTTTCAGAGACTCATGATCCAGAGACATTTGCAGAAGCTTCGGGTCTTCCAGATTGGGATACAACAATGAATGAAGAGTATCGTTATTTAATGTCAAACAATACTTGAGATATTGTACCTCTTCCAAAAGGAAGAAAACTTGTTAGATGTAAATGGGTCCACATAAATAAGTATGCATCAGATGGAATTGTTGAAAGACACAAGTCTCAGATATTTTCCAAAGGATTTTCCCAAGTTGAAGGAATTGACTATAATGAAACATTTTCCCCTATAGCCAAAATGAATTCCATCCACCTTGTTCTTTCCCTTTGTTGCATCACATAAATGGGAGGTCCATCAAATGGATGTTAAATCCACCTCCTTGCATGGAGATTTGCAAGAATAAATCTACATGGAACAACCTCCTGGCTATGTCCAGAATGACTCTAGCCTTGTTTGTCACCTTAAGAAATCTCTTTATGGTCTTAAGAAATCTCCCCGAGCTTGGTACGCCAAAATGGACAGCTTTCTTATTGCCACTGGATTCTTTAGATGCCATTCTGATCCTAATGTCTATACCAAGAAAGTAGGAACCCATCTCATAATCCTTTTCCTTTATGTTGATGACCTTATCCTTTCTGGTAGTGAATCAAAACTTTTAAACCATGTGAAATCCAACCTTAAGAAGAAATTTAAAATGACAGACTTAGGATTTTTGCACTATTTGCTTGGCCTCCAAGTTTTGCAAACCAATGAAGGAATTTTTCTTTCCCAATCTAAGTATGCTTGTGACCTTCTTCATTGCTTTCACATGGACGATTGTAAACCAACCCCTTCTCCCTTCCAGTCTGGAATCAACCTTGTTGCCACATGTACTTCTCCCGAAGTTGATGCCACCTTGTAACATTAGTTAGTTGGTAGCCTCTTATACTTCGTTATGTCCATGGTACAGTTCATTTCAGGATACATTACAGTTTAGGGGGGACTCATTTATTGGTTGGTTTCACTGATTCGGATTGGTCCGATGACCCTGATGATCGGAATTCTACTGCAGGTTATGTTTTCAGCCTTGGTTCAGGACCTGTCACTTGGGCCTGTAAGAAACAACAAGATATTGCACTTTCTTCAGTAGAAGTAGAGTACCAAGCAACGGTAAATGCAAGTCAAGAAGCCTTATGGTTTCGACAGATTCTTTCAGAGTTTGGATTCCAGAAGCAACATCTGACCAACCTTTGGTGTGAAAATCAGAGTGTAATCAAGCTCGCCAAATACCCAGTTCAACATCAGTGCAACAAACACATCAAGCTACACATGCACTTCATCAAAAATCTCATTCATGATCAAGTTATTGAAGTGCTCTTTTTCCCTACAGAATATCAAGTTCCATACATTTTTCACAAATTCTCTTACATAAGCGAAGTTTTCCCAACTTCGATCTATGTTAGGAGTTCAAGAAGTTTTCATCAAGGGGGGATAGGCTCTAATGCCTCCTTCCTTCTCCTATTGTGTGACTATTGTAAATTCTTCAATCCTATCCCAAGTTGTTCTTAAGAGGGGATGTTAGGATATTTAGACACTCAGGAGTTAGTTAAGATCTACTTGGTCTAATGTGTCGTTAGGTAAAAGTGTGTTTCGTAGTGTGTTTCTTTAGTATGCATTAGTATGCATTTGTAGTTAGGAAATCCGATGATCACGATATGTTCCTGACATAGATTAATCTGATGGTTCATTTTCTCCTCGATCTTAATGGCCATTGATCCATGGATTAATACCTAATTGGTCCATGATATCTATTTAAAGAGAATGGAGGGTCATTTGCCAATGATCGATTGTGAGAAAATCTCTTGTAAAATCTATCTATAATATTTTTCTTTTGCATTAATAAACAACTTCAAGTGGTTGTTTTGGCTGGGGCCATGGATGTTTCCCCGTAGGGGTTTTACCATGTCAAAACATCAGTGTGTTGATCTTTGATCTGGTTGTGTGAGTGGTTACTGAAGGTGTTCATCCTCTGTTCGAATACCTGTGTTGTCGAACAAACATGGACAATGTAGAAATTGAAGAAGTCAATGGCATTCTGATGCATTGGAGCCCTGAAGAAATCAAAAATTACTATGAGCTCATATGGCAAAAATATACTAAACATGGCATATATGAATGTAATGACAAAGTGAAACAACCCACTTATGAGAATTTTGAAGAATTTGCAAGCATTGAAGAGAAACTCAGGATCCAAGTGTTTGAAGAAATTTTGAGGACAAAGAACATTAGTCAACAACCAAGATCAAGAAAGAATAACTACACAAGAATGACGATAGAGAAGAAAAAAAGAGTTCAAGTGTTTCAGATTTGGAGCAGGAAATGCAAGAAGAAGAACAAGTACTATGTAACAACAAAGAAGGAAAAAGTGAAGCAGAATAGAGACACGAAGAGGAATATTTGGAGCAACAAGCCAAGGAAGAAGCTCCATCATTATCTATTAGCTAAAAAGGTCAAGATAAAATTGTCATGTCATCTATTGTTTGTAAGCCTAGTTGAGACATACCCCAACAGGCATGCCACTTGTATTATCTTTGTTATGATTTGTTGTAGTAAATCCAATTTCTCCATTAAGGGGGGATTTTGGAATAATGTCAAAATTAGGAGTTCTAGAATGGTGCTAAAATGGAATATTGTAAATGCGTTGTTCCTGGGTAGTTTTACAAGAGCTTGATTTTATCTAATGAGTGGTTTCATATCCATAATTTTAGGGGAGTGTTCTAAGTTTGGTGTTGCCTCTCTCAACTATAAATGTATGTAAATTCTTGATTAATTAAATGTGTGTTTCGTGAGCATTTTTGCCCAGTTTTATGCAGTGTGAAACTCTGATTCTGAATTTTTTTTTAAAGGACAATCAAACAAATCGACTCACGCCTCCCCAATACATTTATTATTTTGGCAATGGTTGGTGAATTTTAAGATGGAAAATCCCTAACATCAATAAAAAAAAATGATGCAGGCAACAATGTCTACCATTGTCGTTAAAAACTGGGCCAAATGAAATGCAATTAATGTTGGAAAAATACATGTTGGAGGTAGAAAATGTGTGTCAGTTAAGAGTTTGCCTCTCGAAAATACATTTGGAAAATCCCTTCCCATTAGAAATTTGGAAAAACTTTTGAGACATATCGTTAGAAACATCCACGAGCATAATTGCCTTATTATGACTCTAGTGATGACGTGATTGATCAAACAAAAATGAACTACATGGTAGTACAATCTCAATTACACAAAATTGTTATGAAGTTGGACATCCTTCCATGTTCCAACATCACAAGTTTGTATACTCAAATTTTCAAAATGATTCCAATAAGCCTCTGAATATACTCCACAAATTCACTAGATACAAATTAATGACGTTATCAGTCATTACACATATGAATCGACAATGTTTGTGGAAGGGGACATAATTACCAGTCTTCTTTCTAAACTTTGCTCTCAAAATAACAACAACTTGCTACGAACTAAGGGATAAGTTTGACTTTGTGAAGACATTAAATGAATATGTAAAATTTTAATTCTTTTGAATTATAATTAGTTTATGAACAACCATGGGAGGTTATAGAGACAAGGAGAAATATGAACATTCATATTAGTGTAACTCTCATTTTTCCTTCATGTAAAGGGGTCATATATCATGGACTTTTCTAGCAAGAGAAACTTGGGAGGAGGATTGTGATATCCAAATCTCAAGTTCCAATTAGACAAATGTAATGTAGTTATGCATATTTGTAGCAAAAGATAGTGTAATTCACCATATGCTTCCATGGTTAACTGGTGATCATTTTTTTTATTGAATTTGAATTCAATTTAATTATGCTTGTTATTATATTTGATTGATGTCAAGTATATTAATAAATGAATAAACGAATAATTGTGAATTTTGTTTTTTGTGTAAACATGGAGAAGTAGAGTGTTAGAATAGAAATGTGTAGTTCAATTTCTAAACAAAGTTGTTAATTAAGTCATATGTTCTTACTCATTTATTACATCTCTTTTTTTTTCTTTATAATTTTGTTTTTGCACACAATCACCTATCATATTAATGTATCTGTAAGGTATCATATGTAATATATTATGCAGAAATAGGAATGTTGAACAAATATCAAGGGAAACAAAATATTGAGAGAGAAATACCAGAACTAATACAAAAAATAATACCTTTATTCAAAGAAAGAAATGTTCACTTGCCTCTTCGAGAGGGAAACCTCCAACAGAGAAAAGCTCTATTACAATACTTTCTCCAGATAAGATTTATCATACCTCCTACTCTTATTTATACTAATTCTATCTTCTAAAGAACATTCTAGAGGAAGATCTTTCTAGAAGTGGAAGCTTCTATTAGGTCTTCTTACATCGACTTGTTCTCATTTATTTAATAGGCCTTATTAACGAATGTAGGCCTTTATTACTGTTGACGCTTGAATCTGTTAGGACCGAAATGACAACCTCATGAGGATATAAATCCCCCTACGTTTTTATAGAGGTGGTACTCCTCTTTTACTTTGGATTTTCATGGGACTTCGGGTCTTCAAAATATGGAACTTCACAAAAAGTTCATCGTGGTAATCAAAGAAATAATAAAATAATAGGAAATAAAATGTTTTGTTTTTTGTTTAAATGAGGTTCTTGAGAAAGGACCACAAATCACACAATACATATATTAAATCAAAATAATCAAAATTTCCTCACATCCATCATAGTTTAACTTAAGATTTTTGATCATATAAAAATAACAAAAAAGATGGTTGACATGCATAAGAGAACTTTAACAGAGTGGAAACATGGGTAGCTCAAATAAATATAATGATATATCCACCCAAATACTTTATATTATGAAAACAGGGTTACAAAGTACAGTCGAGATTGTTCCCAAAATATCTCTCTTGAAATTTCTAAAAAATAAATAGTTTATTACATATTATTCAAAATTTAAAATGTGTTTGTCATAAAGACTGAGATTGGGGCTCCCGCGGACCATAAAGAAAATACATACAATAAGTAATCTTGCAGAAGGAGGAAGGTGGGCGAAAGTGGAACAACAAGACCTGGAAAGAAGAAAATAAGAAGTTATCAGTCTTTGGTTAGACCTTTCTAGTGAAAGAGGTGGAATAGCTGGATGAAGGAACTCATAAAGAAAGCAAGATATGATCAGTGTAAACTTACTATGATGGTCTCTCATGGTTTCATTTGCTTGTTGATGTCCTTTTATCATTGTCATTGATGGTTATAGGAACCGTCTCAACTAATTCTTTCCCCTCATTGGTTAATTGGTCTATGACCTTCTTGAACCATTCTTCGATGTAAGTCTTCATTGGTGCCACATTGATTTCATGTCGGATTCTAATGTTGAATAGCTCACCCTCCAAGTCTCTTAGATCAAGGGAAATGCCATGTAAGGTTTCTTCAATGTCTTGATTTTTTTATGGATTAATCCACTAGCCATTTATCTTTGGTGTCCTCATCATATTCAATTATACCATAGAATTTTTTGATTGACAATCCTTTAACAATCTCAACTTGCTCATTGAATTGTTGTTTCATTAGGAACAATGAGTTGAGGATCAACTTGGGATATTGGAATTTGTTAGTGCTTCCGTCTAGGTCCACCTCTGTGAGCCTTTTGAATAGCTCTTCCCTCCTTGATATGGCTTGGCTGCATGATTGAACAATGTTATTCAAGTTCTTAATCTTTTCTTTCCAACATGCATTTGATTGCTTGATCTGACTTGGAGAGGGAAGGTCCTCCTCTATTCTCCTTAGCTCTGACATGTATGAAACTTTAACACCAAAGGGTACCACAACATCAAGGTAAAAACCTTCTTCATTTTTTAGGTTTGCCTGCAGATACTCGTGGAAGGCATGCACCCTCAAGCCAAAAGAAATCATTTTCTTTGAAATATCCCAAGCTTATGTGATCATTGTCATTCTCTTCTTGATATTATTCTCCACATAGTTCATGGATGATGTGAGTAAGATTGAGGATCCTTTTAATTTAGCTGTAGGCGTGGTGGGTCCAAAAATTGCCAAAGGGATGGCACAGAGTGGAAGAAGAATCAAGGTCTCTTCCAATTCCTTAATCCTTTCCTTTAACTTTATATTCTCTTCTTCGAGATCACCAATGGAGTCATCCAATGCATCGTTGGTTGCTCTATGGATTCTGGAAATATGGGAAAGCCGCATGTTTTTTAGGTTAACCTATGAATGAGATTTCCCCTTTTTATTCTTCACATCACTCTTCTCAGTAATTGATTTTTTAGATTCGCTGTCAAAGACATCACTCTTAAATACAAATGAATCTTCTTCATTGAAGGTCTCTTTCTCAACAATTTCCAACGACAGATTTTGGTGAGCCGTGCCTCCTGGATGATCAATGTTAGGAAATATTTTCTCGATGTCAGCCTTAAGCTACATATCTTCAAGGGAAAAATTGTTGATGTCATTTTCAACATGATGCTCCTCTTCCTCTTCTTCCTCAGAGGAAGTTTATGTGAGCTTTAAATTTTTCCTAGAGGGGGGTTCTTGTCTCCTCCTCCGCCTGAACTAGTGTTGATTACCTTCTTAGATGGGTGGGCCGCTGGAGCATTTCTCTGAGATGTTGTTGTCTTGGGAGTAACAGTTGGGGATTGATAACTCTTCTCGTTGGGATCCTTTCCCTTTTTCTTGTAGAATTCATTGGTATTGAGTACTGTCTCCAAGTTGCCAGTAGTGTGAGTAGGAGTTCCCAATCTATTATCTCCTTCTTCTCCTAGAATAGAGTGGATACATGAATTGCTAAAACCCACTATTAACATATGTTCCACAAAAATTCTATTAGGTTCAAACCCTTTTATCTTTTCATCATACTTGAGATTCAAGTTGTGGAAGTGGTTTGCAAATTCATCAATTTTGTTCATATTTCTGAATACAAAGTCCCCAATTTTCCAAGGCAAGGGTATGAACTTCTTTTTTCGTTTCTCGTGAAAAAAGTGCATCCATAAATGATATTAACTTGCAACTTCTGTAATAAACATTCTCTCGGATATATGGCATGGAAGAAAGGAGGAATTTTCTTTAGAGCCAAAAATACCGATAACATTGTAGTTGTCCATTTGCTCCAAAGTCCCCTTTTTATCTAGGAATTTACTCACCCAGGCAGATATCCTTGGGGTATCTTTTCCAAACAACAATCCTTTAAAAAATGAGATAAAATTGTTGAAGACTTCATAAAAATGCAGGGAAGCTTTGTGCCTCCACAACGCTTGGTACCAAAAATTCATTGGATCAAATTCACAATTCACCTTCTTGCATATAGACAATTTAGGAAATTGACAGCAATGTGCTATCACGAAAACAAAATAAGAGGCCATAAAGAATTTCTTATCCTTTTTATACTGAGTTAGTTGGGAAGATATTTCAATGGAAATCAACTTCCCCCAATAAAAAATGGTCTTCTCCTTGATCGTAAAATATAAGATGTAAATAATCATGCGGGAAATGTTGGCTGTATTTTCTTGGCCAGTCACTCTGGTGTATAACCAAGCGATTTCCCGAGAGGGGTTTTTGAACAAGTTGAGTTGCAACCTAGTAATATCTTTAGTGATGGTTGCAGGATTCTCCAAGAATTTAGCTAAGAGGTCCAGGGCGTTGTCATGATTTCTCAAGAAGTCCATGCAATATTCACCTTTGAAAGTGAGTGTTGGCTCTAGGAGCTTTAAGATTTTACGGAATACTTGAGGTGACATAGATATAGGAGAATGGTTTTGTAGTTGAATTATCCGCTGACTTGGTATATATTTCTCATCGCACCAGGAGACCAGTTCCTTGTTGTCGAAAACCTGAGGAACACAACCTGCACGAGCAATTCTGGAGGTCCAAATTACTTCTTTTTGAGCGGACGGAGATGAATAGTAAGAGTAGGCTCTAGACCAGTGAAATTTATGGTCCTCACGTCCAAAAGTGTTCAAAGTATCTCTACAGAATTGATGTCGAGTTGTTGTTTCCATAAGTTGATGAGAGCGTTCTTTTAATCTAGATAATATTATAAATGAGCGCTTGGGAGAGATAATATAATCTTCCACAAATTGTGATTTAATGTGACTTAATGAGAAATCTCCTCGATCCCTTTGCTTATTAATGATGATCTTTACATAACCTGCATGCTGATTTGTTAGCATTAAACCATACTAAATACATGTTGGGAAAAGTGTGAAGGTGGCGGGGACGGACGAGAGAACTTAGGATTTGGGAAATTTTGTGAACCTGCCAACCCGGGAACCCACAAACCCGTGCTCGTGAAAGGTCAAAAATTGGATAAGTTTTGTAATGCAGTCAATCGAACTCAATACGAGACATATGAGATACTTAGGAGCTCGGGTAGTCCGATGGTCAAAATGTATATTGCGGATCTTTTGTGTACAAACTGTATATCGTGGAACATGGGATATGAAAGCTTTGAACTCGTGAACCCGCAACTGCAAAAATGAATAAGTATAGAATGATGTGGTGGTCGGTCGGACTCGTGATATGGGAGTATGGATGAAGATGAGGATTCGTGAGTCTTCCAACCCATGAACTCGCCATTTTCGAAAAAATGATTAAGTATAGTAACTAGAAAGGGAGAATAGAAGTGAGAAAATAAAAGGGGAATTTGGGTAAGTATAGAAGAGGGGAAAGAAATGGACTAAAGGAAATGGGAAAATAGAAAAGGGGAGGGAAATCACAGAAGAGGGAAATGATCTCAACAATTGGCTCCAACTGTGGGATGATAACCTCGAGTGGGTTGTCAAGAATCCAGAATCTTTATGACCAAGTGCTTCTGTCCATTGGGCTATGGAGTTAGAGGTAAGGATATACAAACTGAAAAAATAAAATTATGTACAATTAGAATGAGAAAGTCTTAGGAGAACAAACCTTTCAAATGTTGTCTGTTGATAGGAAGCATTAGTATTTTTCCCTTCATGTCTTGAAGCATATAGGAGTTAAAACCCGAGATATTTTCGATGATATATGGCCCAATACATAGTGCTTTGAAATTTGTATGCATTGATGGTTTCTCCTTGGCCTTGTTCCAAAGTAACACCAGCTCTCCCTTCTAGAAATTCTTTACAGTTGTGCTCTGATCAAAATATATTTTGACACTTTTTTTCCTCTAAGAAGTTTGATTTAGGGCTTTGCTTCATTCTTCTTCCAATTTTAACAATTGGTTGATCCTCCTTTGAATTGGTGAACTCTCTTCTGTATCTTCGGTATTAACTACAGAAATTAATGCATTAAGCTCGAGGTTGATTGGCATTTTCGCTTCCTTACCATAAACCAATTTATAAGGGGACATCCCAGTGATGTCTTTTGGAGTCGTTCTACTTGCCCACAACGCATCAGTCAGCTTCAGATGCCAATTCTTTTGTTTCTTTTCAATGGTTTTCTTCAGTATCTGAACCAATGTTTTGTTTGTAGATTCAGCAAGGCCATTACCTTGTGGATAATAGTTCAATGATTGACCTATGATAATTCCATATTCTCCACAAAACTCTGTAAACTTTGACTCAATGAAAATAAAACCATTATCCATGATAAATTTATTTGGGACACCAAATCTCGAAAGAATATTATCTTTAAGGAACTTAATTAGCTCTTCAAAATCAACCTTCTTCAATGCCACTTATTCTGGCCACTTCATGAAATAATCTGTGGCAGTGACAATGTACTTATGTCCCTTTCTAGACTCCAGGTTAATTGGCCTGAAAACATCAAGTCCCCATTGGGAGAATGGTTGTTCGAAAATTATAGGTTGCAAAGGCCTCACGGATCTCTTCATTTTTCCTGAAAATTGTTGGCACGATATACATTTCCTTATTGTGGCATATAAATCTCTGAAAATTGATGGCCAATAGAATTTGACTCTTATTATATTGTGAGCGGTTGTAGTAGGTGCAAAGTGTCCACCACATGTTCCTTCATGGAATTCTCTTATTATTTCTTGGGCTTGATTTTCATCAACGCACCTCAACAATATACCATCATAATTTCTTTTGAACAATATGTCAGCAAGCAACACATATTGATTCACCTTCATCTTCAATATTCTTTGCTCCTTTGGGTTCATGGTGACAGGAAACTGCCAAACCCTAAGTAGAATATAATATCTCCGTACCATTCTGATTCATCTAATGGTTCTCCCACCGAAATTGAAATCATTCCATCAACCTAATCTCCGTTCACAATGAGCTTGCATAAACCTTGTTCTTTGATAGATTTTAAAGGTTTAATCTTGATATCATATTCTTTATCTTTTCCAACTAGTTAGCCCATTTTCCTTCTCTCAATTGTTGTTTTAGAAGCATATTTACTAGTGATGAGGGAACATAAGCAATAACATGGGAGTTCAATATGTATGTATGGAAGTGCGCCACTTCTTTTACAAGAGCCAAGGCTTGCTTTTCCAATTCTGGGTACCTCAATTCATAGTCATGTAAGGTTTTTCTCATGAAATTGATTGGCAGTTCTTCATCTTTGGTATTCTTCTGAGTAATAACAAATGCAACAACAGTCTATGTAGCAAAGGAATAGATGATGAAATCCCTTTGAAAATCTGGACTAATAAGGACTGGAGTTGTGGTGATTTCTCCTTTGATGTTATTGAATGCCTCTTGAGTATTTGTTGTCCATTCGAACCTCTGCTCCTTTTTCAGCAAAAAATTGTTTGGCTTTACAATACTTACATAATCAGGCACAAACCTTCACACAAAGTTGATCTTGCCGAAAAATGATTGGACTCCCTTTTTGGATGTCAGGGGATTGAGCTCATTTATTGCTTTAACTCTTTCAGGATCTATGTAAATCCCTTCCTTGCATACAATGTGGCCTAGTAATTTACCTTGAGTTACAACGAACAAACACTTCTTTGGATTTAGAGAGACACCATATAATCTACATCTTTCAAAAACTTTTCTCAAATGATGGATATGATCACCCATTTCCTTTGAATGCACTGTTGGGTCATCTTGACAGTCTGCCATAAATTTTCCTATCAACCCGTTGAATGCATGATCCATGGTCCTTTGGAATTTAGCTCCAACATTCCTTAAACCAAATGGAATTCTAGCATAAGCATATGTCTCCCAAGGTGTGATAAATGATGGCTTTTCCCTATCTTACTCAACCACCAAGACTTGGTTATATCCATAAAAACCATCCAACATGGACATGCAGGCCTATCCAGTAACTTGTTGGAGAAGGAAATCCATATTTGGTAAAGGAAAGTTATCCTTTATGCTTTCTTTTTTAAGGTCTCTGAAGTAAACACACATCTGGATTTCCCCGGTCTTCTTTCTTATGATCACAGGATTTGAGAGCCAGTCGGAGTGCCTAATGGGATAAATTATTCTTGCTTTCTTCAATTTCTCTAATTCAATATTTACCAGAGGCTTCAGTTTCGGATTCATCATCCTTATTTTTTGCTTTAAAGGCTTTGCTTCTTCCCTCAAACGAATGATATGTTGGAATATAGTTTTATCGTAAGCTTTCAGATCATCATAGTTCCAAGTGAACACATCAATGTATTCTTTAAACAAGGAAAAATATTGATCAATTTCTTCAGTGATGCAATCAATTCCCAAATTGACATATTTTTGGGAACTGTCATTTCCAATATTGAATTTTCTTGTTTCTTGCACCTTTCTAATTGAAACTTCTTCAAGGAGATTATTAGCATGATCATATTTTGAAAAAAGAGATTCAGATTGTATACAATCTTTAGGGACAATAGATGTGTGATCATCTTTATCATCATCATCATTCAACAAAAAATCTCCCAGTTGTTCATCGTTCTCAAACACTTGCAAATATTCAATGTTATCGGGCATAGACAGTCGGAATATTTTTCTACATGGAAAGACGTTTTTCTTTGGACATTGTCCGGGTTTGACAATGAGGTTGCCGAAGCTAATGAATCTGCCTTGTGATTCTTGTCTATGGGAATGAAAGAAATGTTGAAGGAACTAAAAGATTCCATCAATTCGTTAACCCTTTTGAAATATAACTTAAGTATTTCCTTTTTATTTTATACCTCTGGGTAAATTGATTGATCACCAATTTTGAGTCGTTGGTTACAACCAGATGTTCTATTTTCATTTCTTATGCTAGGATCATCCCTTGAATCAAGGCTTCCTATTTTTCTTCGTTATTAGTGCATGAAAATTCCAATCTAATAGCATGCAGATGCACAACCTTTTTTGGGCTCATAAGAACAATCCCAACTCTATTCCCGGAATTTGAACAAGCTCCATTAAATGACATCTTCCAATAGCATTCAAACATACATTCTTGGTTCTCTGTGTCTTGAAATTGCTCTAGGATTTCGTTATTCTCTATGTCTAGGATAACATAGTTTCCAATATTAGCATCTATATAATCCTCCATCAATTCATTGTCCTTCTTCTTGAAAGATAAGGGTTTTCTAGGTTCACGGGGCACTTTAATCATTGATCCTTCTTTGTCTGGCAGCATCATACAACTTCCATCATTCATTATATATCCCCCGATAATATATGTCCAATATCTTCCCAACACTACTCCATATGTCGTAGGAAGGTCTACCACAATAATGTTGAAACTTGTGATAATATGGGGGGTTGTCGTAATCCAAGCATAAAATTCCTTGATCTCGCCATAAGATGGTACTTTTCTAGAATCAATTGTGTATATTCTTTCACTGGTTTCATAATACTTGGTGCAATTCATGCTTAATGCCTCCATGACCGCCAATGGCGTGATATTTTTGGTTGCGCCAGCGTCAACTAAGCAGTTGTGAAGTGCAACATCATGATTTTCAATTGAAATATAAAAGGGAGGAATTTTACCTCTCAACTTGGCGGTTGGCTGGTTCTGACCTTGTTGTGGACTGGTAACAACAACTTCTACTCTCTTAGATGGATCATCCAATAATTTCAAAATGTTCTATCTTTGCTGGGGAATCTTCACCACCTCTGTAAAAGAAAATTTATCCTTAATTTACTTAAGTCCTCTACGAAATTATATGTCATCTGAGTGGAGTTTGACATCAAGTGTTTCCTTTTACTTCCATTTCCATCCATCACTTTCTCACTTGAAACTTTTTCACTTTCTTTTTATTTTTATTTTTCTTTTTGTTTTTCCTTGTTAGAGTCACCTTTATTCTTGGGTCTATTTACAAATCTTCTTGTCTGGGCGAAATTTTCTTGCGAGTTGGGATCGTCGTCGCCATCCTCAAATATAAACATGGATGTCCCGCACCCGTCCATCTGTACAGTTTCATAGATTTCATCAGGTGAGTAATAATTCTCTTTCTCAACCATTTTATCATCATATATATAGTCCAAAACAACTGCATTAGGGGTTGGTTGTCTGGGGACCCTTAGCCTCTGTGTATTATTCATATTTTAAAACCTTACTCTATTTTCTTGGGGAGGATTACTTCTTTACTCTGGGATCGACATCCTTGTATTTTCCACATAATTATCTCCCCTTCTAAGTCTGGTTATCTCATTCTTCATTTGCTTGATAGTTCTATTCATTTGTGCAATTTCAATTCTTTGCTTAGTTTATTGTGCCGCCACAGGGTCTACCTTCACATCTGGTATGGTTCCCTTGAAACATTTTCCTCCCATTGTTTGGTTTTGAGTCGGTCTTGGCTTGAGTTATTCGTTCTTTCTTGAACTGGAGGCTCATCGATTATCTATACTTATTTATCCAAGATGCCTTTATAATTTTCCTAGTATAATGTCGAGGTCTGCACCCATTTCTATCATGATTTCTTCCATCTCAGTAGCTTTGGTCATTGCCTCCTCCAAGGTATCCATTTGGGAATTCCTGATAACATATTTCACATTTGGAGGCATCGCATTTTTATAACAACCAAGTACAACTGGGTCATTTGATCTTTTATCTTATAGAATCTTAGTCAAGGTTTTACTGAACCTGAGATTAAAGTCTCATATTCTTTCATTCTTCCTCAAACCAATTTGGGTGAAATCAGGGAGAAGGGTATGATAAGCAATCGGAGGGGAGAAAATAGTTAGGAAAATGGGCTCGAGGTCATTAAAGGAGTGAATTGATCTACTAGGTAATGTTGTATACCATTCATACACTCTTCCTGATAGGGTTTGCAGAAATAAGCTTACCATGACATCATCATACTCAACACGGTGAAAATTGCAAACATCAAGGAACAAATGAAGATGCCGTTTTGCATCAATTGCTCCGTCTCCAGAAAATTCCTTTAAGGTGCCCTTAGGGAGAACATGAAGATCATGTTGCTCACCTAGAATATTTAGAGGGGAATATCTTACCCTCCTCCGGTTTTCAAATCCTGGGATTCCTTGATTTATTGTAGCATCTCTTCCACCTCCTTGTCTCTTCTCATCCTGTGGTTGTGCATTTCTTTCTACCATATCCGTGTGACTTCCTCTTCTTGGAATAAAAAGTTGCTTATTTTTACTTATGGTAATGGGTCCTTTGTATTCTTCCAACTTCAATCTTGACCATGTGCTTGTGCTTATCTAGCTAACCTTTGATTTCTTTAGTCTTGTCGCTCTTCTCTCCTCTGTATCCGGAGAGAAGAGTGACAAGATTGGCTTCACCCAAAGACTCTCAAAAGCTTGCATGGATTTATGGGCTTAACAAGTTATTATCACAAGTTTGTTAAGAATTATGGAAATATTGTGGCACCTCTCACTACACTCCTTAAAAAGAATTCTTTCACTTGAACTCCAGCAGTTGCTCATGCTTTTCAAACCTTGAATATGGTCATGTGAACCACTCCAATCCTGGCCCTTCTTTATTTCACAAAGACCTTTGTCCTAGAATGTGATGCTTCAGGGAAAGGAATTGGCGTTGTCCTTATGCAAGAGGGTCGGCCTTTGGCCTTTACCATCAAACAACTGTCTGAACGAATTTTGGGCAAATCAATCTATGAAAAGGAAATGTTGGCTATTCTGCATGTTGTTGATCTGTGGCACCCTTATCTATTGGGGCAACGCTTCCAAATTAAGACAGATTATCAAAGCCTTAAGTATTGTGTGGAACAACACATTTCCTCCCCAGAGAAACAAAAATGGGTGACTAAGCTCTTTGGATATGATTATGAGATCATTTACAAGAAAGGCAAAGACAATGTGGTTGCAGATGCACGTTCCCGAAAATATGAAGATGAAGGATCCTTTTTTTTTCTCTCCTTCATTGTACTAGATTGGCTCCAAGCCATTCGCCAAGAATGGCTACACAATCCCAAAAGTTTGCATATGATACAACAATTGCAATCCAATTCTCCAGTTTCCCCAGGGTACTCTTGGCTCCATGATGAGCTTCGATACAAAGGTTGTTTGTATTTAAGTAAACAGTCAAAACTTAAATCCACGGTACTTTTTGAGCTTCATGCTACACCCACAGTTGGGCGCTCTAGGTTTACCAAAACCTATGACAAGGTCAAACGTTATTTTTTCTGGGATTTTATGAAACAAGATGTTCGTAATTTTGTAGCTGAATGTGATGTGTGTCAACGCAACAAGGGAAAACTGGTCAAATCTCCTGGCACACTACAACCGCTTCCGATTCCACCTGCTATTTGGAGGGATATCTCAATGGATTTTATTACAAGCTTACCTAAATCAGGAAATAAATTAGTCATCATGGTGGTAGTTGATCGCCTTTCCAATTATGCTCATTTATGTGCTCTTCAACACCCATTTACAACATTCACTGTGGCTCAACTTTTCATGGATCAGGTCTTCAAGCTTCATGGCATGCTGCATTCTATTGTTTCTTATTGTGACCCAACTTTCACCAGCAATTTTTGGCAAGAACTGTTCAAGCTACAAGGCACCCAATTGCATCTCAGTAGAGCTTATCATCCCTAGACTGATGGTCAAACTGAAGTTGTCAACAAGTGTTTGGAAAGATATTTGAGGTGTTTTGCATCGGAAAAGAAAAATCAGTGGGCTCAATGGTTACCCCTAACTGAATGGTGGTACAACACTTCATACCATACAACTACATGCATGAATTTTTTTGAAGCGGTATATGGAAAAAATCCACCTTCACTTCTTTCATATTTACTAGGTGTCTCGAAGGTCCAGGAGGTTGACCAAACCCTTACAGTTCAAGAGGCTATTCTCTGTACCCTCAAAGAGAATTTGGTAATGGCCCAGAATCGTATGAAGCAACAACCAGATCAAGGTCGCTCTGAACATCAATTTGCAGAAGGGGATCAAGTGTTTCTTTGACTGCAACCTTACAAGAAAAATTCCCTCAAGGCCGACCATTGTCAGAAGATGGAGCCCAAATTTTATGGTCCTTATACCGTTCTCAAGCGTGTGGGACAAGTGGCCTATCGGTTAGCTTTGCCCAGTGATTCTAAGATACATGTTGTTTTTCATGTTTCATGCTTAAATAAGGTGATTGGAACTAAGTGCCAAACTGAAACCAACCTTCCCGAGTTGGATGAGGAAGGATCCATTTGGCTACAACCACAAGACGTTTTGGACCAGCGGGAGCGTCGCCTGTGTCATTGAACCATCAAGGAAGTGTTAGTCCAGTGGAAAGATACAACTCCAGCAGATGCCACTTGGGAACCATCTACCATTCTGCAGTGATTTCCACATCTCAAGCCTTGAGGACAAGGTTGTTTTTAAGGGGAAGGACATGTTAGGGACCTAACCCCTCACATAGGTAGAACAATATATTCAGATGTAATAAAGGTCAATATTAATAAGGCCTTGCAATAAGATAGAATAAGTCAAATGTAAGAAAACCTAATAGAAGCTTCTGATTCTAGAAGGATCTTCCTCTAGATGGTTCTTTTGATAGACATATTTAGTATAAATAGGAGTTGAGGGTATGAGAACCTTAGCTTGGATATTATTGTAATAAATCTATGCTCGACTGGAGGTTGCCCCCTCGAAGAGGCAAGTGAACATTTCTCTCAGAATCAAAGTGCTCTTTCTTGTGTTATTCTGATGTCATTTCAGTGTTATTGTGGTGTTGTTCTGGTTATATTGTTGTTTATCTTCCATTTCTAGCATTTTATCTCTGTTCTGCATACTTTTTATATATGGAATATTACAAAAAGGAAACAGAGGAACCCTCCTTATTTACAGTCACAGTCACCTAGGAGTCCTTCAAGGATGCTATTAAGGAACAATACTATCCTGTTGGAAGTTATGACGACCTATCTACAAAATGGACCATGCTGCGGCAGGAAAGCGACCAAGTGGTGCCCGAGTTCACAAATATCTTCCATACCTTGTGCACCAAGTTGGGTATCAAATATTTTGAGCTACATCTAGTGCTCAAGTATCGCAGCGGTCTGGATATATACATCTAGGCCGA
This sequence comes from Picea engelmannii, assembly GCA_009831015.1. NCBI lineage: Eukaryota > Viridiplantae > Streptophyta > Pinopsida > Pinales > Pinaceae > Picea > Picea engelmannii. The sequence continues at coordinate 55,994 of ML793147.1, forward strand.
AATGGATTTTATGGACATCTCATCCTTCGCGCGGCCTACCGATATGTTGTCAAAATTGAGCAGAAGTTGAAACAAAAGACGCGAAAATTTGGGTATGGGAACCCCTCACACCAAAATCCAGGAAAGGGCAGCCCCAACCCGAAGAAAAAAGGACAGAGCAAAGACGGAAAGCCTCAGGACAACTAGTCCAGGCCACAAGCAAAGAAGGACACCGGAAAGACAAAGAAAGATACTGGGAAGTGGTGCGACTTCCATAAGAGCCCCTGGCATAACATTGTTGATTGTCATTAGAAGCAGTTGCTGGTGGCTGAGGTGAAAGCCTTTGAATTAGATGCGGGTTCCGAATCTGAGTCAAAACCAAAAAGGGGGAGACGAATCATAGACACAGAACCCAGTGCTACCATTGCTACCACCAAGATCCATCTCGGTGAACCAGATGAGCCAGAGGAAGGTGAGTTCCTTTTTCATTCACATATGTGGGTGAAGGGTACCCCGCTGCATTTCATCGTTGATAGCGGTATCTAGAAGAACCTCATCTCAGCAGAGGTTTTCAAGTGACTCACCCTGTTGACAATGCCGCACCCACAACCCTACACAATCAGATGGCTCCTCCAAGGAAGTGACATCCGCGTCAGCCAACAATGTTGCATGTCATACGGCATCAATCCCCTCAAAGATGAGATATTGTGTGATGTTTCCCCTCTTGAAGTTTGTAATGTTCTTTTGGGCCAACCATATTTATGGAAACATCATGTTGTATATGAGTCTAGGCCTCACAATGTTATTATTACTTTGAACAAGAAATTGTACAAGATAACCAAGACAGTCCCACCCAGTGCTATTTCCTTGATCTCTTCCAAGAAATGCAGAAAGGTCATCTCTCAGACAGGGAAGTTTGTCTTCTTCACGATTCGCTCTCAGAATGAGCGAAAGATCGCAGCTACATCCAAGTTCTTCGCAGCCAACCTCTCCACACAGCATAATCAAGTGGATAAGGTCGTGGAAGAATACTTAGATATCTTCTCCTCACCTACCGGGGTACCTTTGCACTGTCAGGTCAAGCACCCCATCGATCGGACCCCCAACACACCACTTCCCAATGGGCCAGTCTACCACCTCTCTCTGTTAGATATTGAAGTGATCAAGCTGCAGATCCAAAAACTGCTCTACAAGGGGCACATTTGTCCCAGCTCATGACCTTGCGGGAGCCCAATCGTGTTGGTACAGAAGAAAGATGGAACCTAGAAACTTTGCATTGATTACCAGGCCCTGAATAAAATCACAGTCATAAACTAGTACCCGATTCCTTGAATCGACAACCTCCTTGATCAGCTCACAGGGGCCAAATACTTCAGTAAGATTGATCTGAAGTCTAGCTACCACCAGGTCCCAATAGAACAAACAGATGTATGGAAGACCGCCTTCAAGTCAAAGGAAGGTATTTTTGAATGGTTGGTCATGCCCTTTGGTTTGACAAATGCTCCAACCACTTTCATGAGAATGATGGATGATATTCTGTGACCATTCACCAATAATTTTGTAGTGTTGTATCTAGATGACATCCTCATTTACAACAAGAGTTGGGTAGAACAATTGCAGCATATTCAATAGATTCTGCACACCCTGCGGCAACACCAGCTCTACACCAACTTGGGAAAATTATCCTTCAGCATGGACAGGGTTCATTCCCTGGGCTACATCGTTGATCAGCATGAAATACATGTGGATCTAGCCAAAATCCAAGTCATCTGTGACTAGCCAGCCCCAACCACACTCACTGAGCTTCGAAGCTTCTTTGGCCTTGCCAATTTCTACCACAGGTTCGTGTTGGGATTCTCCCATATTGCATGGGCCCTCAGCCAAGTAACCAGGGGTGGTGGTAAGGAGAAATTTGTATGGGGTCGGTCCCAACAACAAGCGTTCGATGATTTGAAGCAGCGCTTGTGCTCAGCCCCAGTACTTTCACTACCGGACCTACAACAACCCTTTGAGGTTGAGACAGATGCTTTAGACTATGTTGTGGCCATCGTTTTCACTCAGCACAACCACCCCATGGCATATTATAGTGAGACACTATCAGACGTTGTCCATAAGTACCCTACTTACGACAAAGAAATGTACTCCATTGTGCAAGCCTGCCGCCAGTTGAGACATTACATTCTTGGGAAGGATACAGTCATCCACACTGATCATAGGCCACTGCAATTCATGCAGACACAAGGAAAATTACATAATGACCGCCATCAGAAGTGGTCCATGTACTTGCAGCAATTCCACCTCAACATCAAGTATAAAATGAGAAGCACCAACCGCATCATTGATTGCCTCAGCAGACTACCAGTCATGGTACTCACCACAGTGCTAGAATCTTGCGGCCATGAGACCTTTGGATGGCCCCAACTCTATGAGACAGACCCGAACTTCCCCACCACCTACCAAATGTTGGGTGCAAACGCAGTTGCCATTAATTTCCATCTTCAGGATGGGATGTTGTGCCATCCGGGCCATATCTGAATTCCATCAAGCGAGCGAGTGAAGATGATATGGGAATCCAACTACAGTTGGGTGGTAGGACACTTCGCCGTCTAAAATACAGTGGCAATGATGCAAAAACATTTCTACTAGCTGAAACTTCCACAGGAGGTAAGAAAGTATATCAGGTCCTGCATTGCCTGTGTGATTGCCAAACCGACCACTAAGAAACAAGGCATGTACACCCCTCTGCCTACTCCTGACAGGCCATGGGAATCCATCTCAATGGACTACATGTCGGGCCTCCCGTCCACCAAGACAGGCAATGACTGTGATTTTGTGGTTGTGGATTTCTTTTCTAAGATGGCGATTTTGGTTGCCTACAAGAAGAGCATCATAGTAGAGGCCACTGCCAAGCTCTTCTTTGAACGAGTCTGGGTACATTTTGGAATCCCACAAAACATTGTCTTAGATCGAGACAGTCGATTTCTCAGCACATTTTGGTCAATCCTCTGGTCGCTGCTAGACGCCAAGCTCACCAAATCCATGGCCTTCCACCCATAGACAGATGGCCAACCCGAGGTCGTAAATTGAATGATCATGCATATCCTATGCATGTATAATTCCAATCACCCCCGCAAATGGGATGAGGATCTCCCTTATGTTCAACATAGCTACAACCGAGCCCTTCATAGCTCAACCGGCCATAGCCCCTTTCAGGTGGGGTTGGGATTCGAACCATTGGGTCCCATAGATGTTGCACTACCCCTTGCAGTCATCTCATCTGACTCATCTCCTGCTCCAACTAAAGTTGACAAAGCCACCCGGTTCATTGAGCGAATCCAAGACATCTGCCAATAGGTTTAGGATATCCTACAAAAGTCTAATGACAAGTACAAGCAATGCCATGATCAACATCGGGTACCACATAAGTTTCAGGTGGGCGACAAAGTTTGGTTGCACTTGCAGAAAGAGTGCCTTACAAGACCCCATCAGAATCTTCACCCACTTCGTTATGGGCCATACACCATCACCAAGGCTGTGGATGATAATTTTTTCAAGCTCAACATTCCTCCTTTCCTTGGCTTGCACCCAGTGTTCAACATGGATATCCTTCAACTGTATATCCCACCATTATTGGACACCTCAGAGATAGTAGAACAACTGAAACCAACATATCTCAACCTCGACTGCATACAACAGGCATCCAGTGATCATATTGTGGAAAAAAATCAAGGGCACTCGCCAACAAAGGATCCATCTTTATCGAGTTGTCAAAGTAGAACAGCTCCTGCACCAAGGCAAGTGGCTCACCCGGGGCCAAATTCAGCAAAAATTTTCTCATCTGATGGGGGAATTCAATGCAATGGAGACCATTGCTTCCTAAGGGGGGAGGATTGATCCAGATGGATTTCAGTGGCTTCCCACCAATTCCAACTATCTCATTTTGGCAGTTTTCCAGTTTGGTAGTTTTTTCTCTAGTTTTCGGGTCCCTTACTTCTGGGGCCGTTTTGAGGCCCTAAACAATGTTTTTTAGGGCTCGCCACAGTCTAAATAGACCTTTCCAATGGGATATCGTGCGCCTAAAACGAATATCGTATGCAAAATTTACGACCTCGGGAAGTTGATGTACTAACTTACCCAAACAGGGTCCACATGACTTTTGGCATTCCTGTTTATTGTAAAAAGGCCTTCATAGCCTCATTGTAATGATCTTATTGCAAATGAGCGCAGCTGTCACATCTCTTCTCAAAGACAAGCCGCCACCATTCTAGCATGCTTGTTTCCATTCTGTGTTAAGCATCTTTTGATAATAATCTGTATTCATTTCATTCTGCAAATATATTCTGAATCAAAGAAAGCATCTGTGATAGGTGATTCTAGTGAAAATAGATATCAAGAAGACGAAGCTTAGTTCCACACAAAGACAATGTTAATAACATCATGTATTCAATTACTACATAAAACTCTCTTGAAATTTTTATAATTCTAAAATTTATTCCAAATAAATTTTAAATTAAAAAAGTGCAATGAGCTATGTATACTTCCTTGGAAGTTAACAAGAAGTTCAGTTTGTTTCCTTCTAAATGAAAAAACTAACGGGGATTCGCTAGGTTACCTCAAACATTGTGCTTTGGTCTTGTTGACAATGTTTATTTCATCAAGTAACCCTTAATCAAAAGCTCAAGACGTGGGTTTTGTTGACTGTATCGTCCAAAAACTCAACCGCGTCATCAACATCATCGGTTACATGACAACTTATTCCAATTCAATTGAGGCATTTAATGTTACATCGAAGCACACGAGGTTCACATTCTCCCACTGAAATTGTGCGATGCAAATTCACAACACAAGAATAGGAATGACACCAAAAAAATCATCTATCATTTGCAACTACACACAAGGCCATATCAGCTGTCAACATTGAATGCCAGACTCGGTACACACAAGGCCATATCTGAACGGTTCTCGAGAAAACTGTGGTTCGTCGTTAGTCTTATCTTCGAAAGGGGATCTTTGCAGTGATGTCTCATATTGTCATCCCACGTGTGAGCGAATTTCGAGTATGAACAACATTAATAGACAACCACTAGACCCTAGAGTCTTGTGTTTGAATCATGTTGCATCAAACAAACAACATTCAAACATTGCTATTTAATCCCAGGCTTCATCATAACTGTAGATTATTAAAAACCTTACTTGCTTCACAATACAATCCATAGCGTCGACAGGTCGCATCAAATCACATTGTCACTGATCTAAATCGATGGAGTAAAAACCACAGTCGGGTGTAAACTCTACCGACTTGAACATCAATCGACTGATAGAACATTAATTTAACCTCGAAGCCATATAGGATATTAACTATCTCATTAATTTAAATTTTTGAAAAATGTGAAGGCTCCAATAATGCTTCAAAGTTACCACCCAACCAGTTGTTTAAAAAATGCTTTATTTTATATATTAAAAATTAATAATTTTTTTTTCTTATGTTGAACATTAGGTTTGATGCATAAATTTTTATGTCAAACTAAATTAATACACTAGTCAACCCTGAGCAAATGCTATATACTTCCCAGAGTTAATATAATAAGACTTTAATAAGTTAAAGAAAAAAACAATTTGTTATTTTCTTGAATTTTCAAAAAGTGCATGGCTTCGTATTCCCATGGATAGACAGGTATTACAAGTTTTCATGTAGGCCAAATTGCTTCACCATGCAGTAAGATTTTGGAAGCACATTCTTTCACCTTATAGGGTTGAAATAATATGCTTCACCACATTGGTTATCTTTTGGAAACACAATATTTCACCTTCTAGGGTTGAAATAATATAATATGTCAATTAGATTATGGTCCAATGGGTCAACTT
>ML793147.1:110396-139897 GCA_009831015.1 Picea engelmannii
TCTCTTGAACATTGTATAAGCTATTTATGATAAGGAAGTTTTTGTTGGGTTTTCTTCCCCTAGAGGGTTTCCCAGGATAAATGTCGTGTCTCTTGTGAATGTGTATTTCTCAGTGATCTTGTTCTTATTATGCTCTTATCTAAACAAATTCAAAGAACTATAATAATGGCATAAACATTAACATGGTTTCAGAGCCAACCTGAAGGAAGCACAATTTGCAAGAGGAAAAACGTCACTGTTACCGTACCCAAAAATTAGGGTTTTGCAAAAGTGAGTATTTTCAACTCCCTAACCTCCTAGAAAGATACACCCTCCCCCAAGGATCAATTTGGCACCTAGAGCGCACCTTTTCAGTGGCTGGATCTATGGGAAAGTGAAACCCTAGTTTCACAAAAGTACCAGAAGTACCAGAAAACCAGTACCAGAAGTAACATAAGCACCAGTCCAGAAATCCGCAGATTAGATTTGACGGGGTAAAATTTGGATTTTCTCAGATCTGAGAACACTAGGCTACTCGCCTCAGCCAAACACACCTCCTGGTAAGGTCAAAATTTGATTTTGAGCACTTTCAATTTTTTGGTTATTTTTGTTGTCGAAAGTACAAGATGTCTACAAGAACAAAGCTTGTTGAGAAATTAGAAGGCATAGACAACTTCCGTGCCTGGAAGTATAGGATCAGTCTGATCCTTGCAGAGAATGACCTATCAAAATTTATCAAAGAAGAAATGGAGGAACCTGAAGATGCGAAGCATCAAAAGGAATAGAGAAAGCGAAGCATCAAAAGGACTCAATCAGGGCTCAGAGAATCATTGCAGATTCAATCAAAGACCATCTAATCCCATATGTATCGTCAAAGAAAACCCCGAAGGAGATGTTTGATGCTCTAAGAAAACTATATGAGGGAAATAACATCAATCGAAAGATGAATTTCATAACTCAGTTGAAGAATACCAAGATGCAGAAAGAATAAATGATTCAAGAATATTTTTCCCAAATCTCCGAAATAAAAGAACAGTTGAAAGTGATTGGAGACACCATCGACGAAGATGAATTTGTAATAACTGCCCTAAATGGTCTCACAAGACCTTGGGATGCCTTCATCCAGTCAGTATGCGGCAGGAAGGAAAAACTACAGTTTGAAAGCCTATGAGAAGAATGCACCCAAGAAGAGACAAGGGTAGCCAACCGTGAAGCACTACTAGCAAGGGACGGTGATCAAGCCCTAGCTACTCATACAAAAGGAGGAAGGAAGAAACCCTACTTCAAAAGGGAATCTCATAGAGAACTACAACCATCAAACAAGTTCAACAATCAAGAATCTCATTTAAGAAATCTTCAGAAGAAAGGACAACGCAAGGGACGAGATCTCTCATCTATAAAATGCTATCATTGTGATAAGATGGGACACAAGGCGAACAATTGTCTAGTCAGAAGAGAAGAGTACAAGAGGAAGCACAAAAGGAAACATCCTCACATTGTCGAAGATGAAGAACCACCTATGAAGATGATTAAGGACCATGTCTTAATCTCAGCTCTCTCGGGATCTGTATCACCTGGAGAGGACACATGGCTCATTGATAGCGGTGCATCAAATCATATGACGGGTAAGAAAAATACTCTCTCTTGTATTTCAAAAAACAAGTTTTCTCAGAAAGTAACTCTTGGAGATAATTATCAATATCCCATCAAGTGAATAGGGGAATCGAACTACAAGCTAGATTCAGAAAACTCAATAACAATGAAGGATATACTCTATGTACTGATCCTAAAGAAGAACTTACTCTCCATATTAGCTTTAGAAAAGAAAGGCTATAGAGTTGCCTTCATAGATGGATAAGTTCTTATGTGGGCTAAGGGAGAAACCTTAAATGAGGCAATCATCATCGGAAGTGAAAAAAATGGTTTATATAAGCTGAAGGGTCACCCAGAAACTGCTATGACCCATGCCATCGAAAATTCATGTGAACTTTGGCATAGAAGATTCGCCCACATCAACTACAAGGCGCTACCTTACATATGCAAAGCTGTCACAGGTTTACCAGAACTCAAGGTTGATCAGGAAGGCATATGCAATGGATGTGCGCAAGGGAAGAACATCAAGAACCCCTTTCCAAAGTGTTAGCGTTAGAAGTCACTCCTGGATTGCTTGCAGGAGCAGAGCCCGACACCCATCAATTTAATGTCACGATTTGTTTATAAAGGGATGATCAAATGGAGATAAAGGCTTGAAGAGATATCACTCTAACTCAGGGACTGGATCTGGTACGTAAAGAACAAAGGAGGTCTGGAATCCTAACTTCATCCAGTGGGTTGATTAAAAAGATGAACAGGTGGAAGACATAGTAGGAAAAGTGAACAAACAACTTTGGGCAACAGGCTTTCAGCAGTTTGCAGAAGAAAGACTCTGAATGCAAGATCTGCTTGGTTCAGGGTCTCAAGAATCTGAAAGGGGACTTGACTGGATCCTCCAATTCCAAGTCACTTAGCGCTGGGAAAATCACAAGAACTAATTAGAGACTCCGTATCTATTACAGTGATCCATTACAACATCATCCTATAACAGCTACAACTCAACTGGATCCTCCAATTCCGAGCTTCTCTAACACAGTATAACAAAGATGTAAAGAAACTGGCATTCATAAGGCAAGAATTCTCAGAAGTCTAAAAATAACCAGAAAACAGTGCTTCATTAAAGTTTTACAACTGGGAGCTCTGCTCAACCATCAATGCTTACAAAATACAACAACTAAGACTATATACTCAGGAAAAATTGCCTAACAGAGGCGTGCCCAGTGACTCGCAGCTTGATGTCCCCTCAGTCAAACTCGTACTGATATCTTCCTTTAAGCGCCATCCTAACTACGCATGGCCCCTGCAAAGAAGGTAGCTGAGCCATTAAGTGTTGGGCTAGCGTGCGTAGACTTCTCTGTCGAGTTGAGGACTTCGGCATGATGTCTTTGAGAAAATCGATGCACAGGACTTCCTCGAGCAGATGGTTCGCCAGACCCTCCATCCCCTGCAGTTAATGAGTGAGGCGAGGTTTCAACCACCCTCTCTCTTCTTCATTCACTCCGAGCAGGCACTAGGATTGAGAACAAGTTGTACTGGCACCTAGAGAACACAGTGATACCTTCTGCAGTCAAACCCGACGCTTAGGCCCCTTGCGCAATTATTTCTATCACCCCCAAGTGACCATGGGCTGTGACCCTGTGCCTATCTTCAAAGGCGCTTACGGAATTTTGTGTATGGAAAGAGTTAATCCTTACGCTTCAAAGTTGCGAGGGGCGAGGAGGCGAGTAGCCTAATCGCACACCTCGTGTCCCTTTTTGATGGACGGTTGAGATCTTCTCGGCACCTCGTGACTCGCAACTGGGAAGAGTTAATCTTTACGTTTCAAAGTTGCGAGGGGCGAGGAGGCGATGGAGGCCAATCGCGCACCACGTGTCCTTCTAGATCCGATGGTTCCTACTTCTCCCGGTGATGCTGTGGGCCCGTGCCCGAGATTTTCTCGGCACTTCGCGTCTCGCGGCTGGAAGGAGCTAGTTCTTCTTCTTTAAAGTTGTGAGGGGCGAGGAGGCGATGGAGCCCAATCGCGCACCATGTGTCCCTCAGAGATCCGACGGATCCTACTTCTCCTGATACCTTTGTGGGCCCGGGTCCGAATGGTCTTGGCGCTTCACGTGTTCTCCATGCAGACTTCTGACTGTTCACCTCTTTGAAAACTTCAGCGTTATAATTGGCGTGACTCGGCCAACTTTGAGATCTCGATAACTGTTGATTTGCTTCATGGATAGATCTCGGCCGCTGATGGCAAAACTTTGCCCGCTCGCTTGACTTGCTGATTGAAATCGAAATCCTTCCACTGCTGTGTTCGGGCACATCTCGTTGTAACTTGCAGACCCAAATGCTTTCGAGCCCAAGACAAGAATTATCACTAACACAAAGAGGGACAACAAAGCAGAAGGAGCATTGGAACTCATCCATTCTGACGTGTGTGGCCCAATGCCATCATCCTCCATTAGCGGGTATGTATACTATGTATCATTTATTGATGATTATTCTCGTAAGACCTAGATATATTTCTTAAAATCTAAATATGAAGTATTCAGTAAATTTAAGGAATTCAAAGCCTTGATAGAGAATCTTTCTGAAAGAAAGATTAAGATACTTGGGTCAGATAATGGAGGAGAATATACCTCGAAAGAGTTCATAAGATTTTGCAGAGATGTCGGGATCAAGACAGAACTAACTACTCCCTATAATCCCCAACAAAACGGTGTTGCTGAAAGGAAGAACAGAACGATTATGGAAGTTGTGAAGACCATGATTCACGATCAAGAGCTTCCTATGTGCTTATGGGCAGAAGCAGCTATGGAAGTTGTTTATGTGCAGAACAGACTATCCCATAGTGCACTTGGGTTCAAAACCCTAGAAGAAATGTTCACCGGAAAGAAGCCAGAGATAAGCCATCTCAAAACATTTGGCTGTCCAGTGTTTATCCATATACCGAAAGAGAAAAGAAACAAACTGGAACCCTCCAGAAAGAAGGGAATATTTGTGGGATACTATGAGGTATCCAAGGCCTTCAAAATCTACATACCTGGTCACTGCCATATTGAGATAAGTAGGGATGTGACCTCTGATGAAGAAGCTACACTTAAGAAATCGAGAATATGTCAGCTTGAAGAGGTATATGAAGAGGAACCTATAAATCCCAGGATGACAGAATCTATGAGGGAAGTTCCCAGAGCTACAGAACCTGTAAGGGAAGTCATAGCTTCCCCTGATGAGGAGACTCCTGAAGATCATGATATAACAGAAGTCCAAGAACCTCCTCAAAAGACCTTCTCCCATAAAAGAAAGCCTGCTTGGGCAAGAGAGCTTATTCAAGATGGAGAGAAGTATGGTGTTCTAGAAGGAACCACAAGACAGGTGAAGAGACCAAAGCCATTCTCCAGTTACATGGCTTTTATGTGCAATCTACTTGATGAGGAACCCACATGTTTTGAAGAGGTCATCCAGAAGAAGGAATGGGCAGATGCCATGACAGAGGAATACCAATCCATAATAAAGAATGATGTATGGGAAATTGTTCCCAGACCGAAAAGTTAGGATGTGGTATCATCAAAATGGCTCTTCAAGATAAAACATGTTGCTGATGGAAGTATTGAGAAATATAAAGCAAGATTTGTCACTTGTGTCTTTTCCCAGAAGGAAGGAATCGACTATGAAGAGACATTCGCTCCTATGGCCAAATACACTTTGATCAGAACCATTATAGATCTTGCTGCCAAGATGAAATGGAAGCTGCACCAGATGGATGTGAAGACAGCTTCTCTAAATGGTGTCATTGAAGAGGAAGTGTATATAGAGCAACCCAAAGGATTTGAGGTTGAAGACAGGAAGTCTCATGTCTGTCGATTGAAGAAATCCCTATACGGATTGAAGCAAGCTCCCAGAGCTTGGTATGGCCATATAGACAGTTTCTTGACGAGCTTGGGCTTTACCAAGAGTAAAGCAGATTCAAATCTCTACTTAAAGATCATGGAAAATGAACCAGTAATACTATTATTGTATGTGGATGACTTATTCTTATCTGGAGAAGAAAATCTCATCGCTGAATGTAAATAGAGACTTGCCGCAGAATTTGAAATGAAAGACCTTGGCCTAATGCATTACTTCTTAGGTCTTGAGGTATGGCAGAGTCCAGAAAGAATCTTCCTTAACCAGGGGAAGTACACGGTCGAAATCTTAAAGAGATTCGACATGCTAGAATGCAATTCCATGAATACACCCATGGAAGAAAAGATGAAGTTGTTGGTCGATACTTCGTCAGATTTAATAGATGCCACTATGTATAGACAGATTATTGGATCGCTGATGTACCTAACGAACACCAGACCAGACATCTGTTTTGCAGTGAACACCTTGAGTCAGTTTCTGGTAGAGCCTAGATGTTTTCATTTAGTGGCTGCAAAACATGTGATGAGGTACCTTAAAGGTACAATGGATTATGGTCTCAGCTATGATGGAGATAATGACTTCACAATGAGTGGATATACTGATGAAAATTGGGTAGGAAGCGTTGTTGACAAAAAAAACACTTCCGGATGTTGTTTCAGTTTAGGATCAACTATGATCTCATGGAAAAGTAGGAAGCAATCCAGTATTGCTCTCAGCATAGCGGAAGCAGAGTACATTGTCGCATGTTCTGCTAGATGCGAAGCTATATGGCTTCGAAAGTTGCTGACAGACCTATTTGATTTGGAGATGAGAGCAACCGCGATTCTATGTGACAATCAAAGTTGTATTAAAATGATAGAGAATCCTGTGTTCCATGACAGGTCTCCCTGAAAGGGGGAGTAGATGTATTCCTTGCTTTTTAACTTGCTGTTAGACGTAAAGCAAGATGAGTCATGCTTCTGACCTCGCTGTTAGACGTAAAGCATGATGCTGTTTGATCCTTGCTTCTGACCTCGCTGTTAGATGTAAAGCAAGATGAGTCATTTTTCTAACCTCGCTGTTAGACGTAAAGCATGACGTCGTGTGATCCTTTCTTCTGACCTCGCTGTTAGACGTAAAGCAAGATGATTCATGCTTCTGACCTCGCTGTTAGACGTAAAGCATGACGTTGTGTGATCCTTGCTTCTGACTTCGTTGTTAGACGTAAAGCAAGATGAATTATGCTTCTGACCTAGTTGTTAGACGTAAAGCATAATGTCGTTGGTTCCTTGCTTCTGACCTCATTGTTAGACGTAAAGAAAGATGAGTCATGCTTCTGACCTAGTTGTTAGACGTAAAGCATGACACTATGATTCCTCGCTTCTGACCTCGTTATTAGACGTAAAGTGAGATGTTGATGTGTTCCTTGCTTCTGACCTCGTTGTTAGATGTAAAGCAAGATGAGTCATGCTTCTGACCTAGTTGTTAGACGTAAAGCATGATGTTGTGATTCCTCGCTTCTGACCTAGTTGTTAGACATAAAGCAAGATGATGATATTACTTTCTTATGACCTAGTTGTTAGACGTAAAGCAAGATGTGACTGACACTAAGCTACCATCTTAACCACTGTGACATTGAGCTATTGTAGTACTATGATGTGCCAGCCTAGTGCTGTGATGAGGTATCATTTTTACTGATACATATTTGATCCAGAGGATGATAGCATTCTTTTGAGAATGATGATGCTGCTGATGAAGAAAACTTCTGATGACTCGTAAATGTGCTAGACAATGTTTCAAGGTGATATTGACGATACTGTCCTCCAGATGCCATTGATGATGCAGACCTCTCTCGCCTGATGTTGATGAAGAATACCCTTCTTGTTAAGGGGGAGTGTTGAAATAATGTAACTGTGAAGAGAATTCTTATTATTATTTTGTTATTGGATTAAATCCCCATTGCAGATTAATCATGTTATTATTATTATTGTTGTTATTAGATTAATCCCCATTGAGGATTAATCATGTCAGTAATTGTATAAGGACCAAATCCCCTTTTGCGGATTGGTCATCGGACAATTATAAAGGGCATAATAAGAAGTCGGCCCCAGCAGTTATTATGGAAGACCCATAATTAATTAAAGGTGGGTTTACCCACCCAGAGTGAGAGGTCGGCCCTGCTAGTTGTGACCTTTCACACATGCCAGTCTGATATAAATAAGAGGCTAGCGCCTCAATTCAAACACACAACTCACTTGCTCATTCTCTTATGAGGCAAGCTGCAATTACCAGTTGGAGAGAGGAGAAGAAGAGTGGCGCATCTCTTGGGGAGGACTCTCTGTATTGGTTTGAGTTATCTCTTGAACATTGTATAAGCTATTTATGATAAGGAAGTTTTTGTTGGGTTTTCTTCCCCTAGAGGGTTTCCCAGGATAAATGTCGTGTCTCTTGTGAATGTGTATTTCTCAGTGATCTTGTTCTTATTATGCTCTTATCTAATGAAATGCAAAGAACTATAATAATGGCATAAACATTAACAGTGTGGACAATTTCCAATGGAGCTTTTGCTCTGTAGGAAACACCTGAAACAAATTTCTCTTTGTGATGCTTACCAAGTATACAGCTCTCACAAGAGCTTGTAGGTTGTTGGATACAAGGCAACCCCTTTACCATCTGCTTCTTCTATAATAGATATAAGCCACCAAAATGTAAATGACCATATCTCAAATTCCATAACCAAGATTCATCTAAACTTCCATCTTTATAAGCATTCAAAGAACCACTCAAATAATTTCTCATAACAAGTGGAAACATTCTATTCTTGGTCATCTCTACTTTTGCAATCAATTGTTTGCTGGGTAATTTATCATAGATTGTGCATACCTTGTTATTGAAGAACACTCTATACTTTTTCTTCAACAGCTGTCCAACACTAATAAGATTGTATTTTAAACCAGGCAAAAAATACACATCATCAATATTTCTTCTCTGATTATTCTTAGTGTAGATTGGAACTACACCTTTACCATTAACTGTAACCTTACAGTCATTTCCCAGTTTTACTTCAGACTTAATACTAGTATCAATATAAGAAAATAGATCCTTATTACCAGTCATATGGTTACTACAACCACTATCCAAAAACCAAATATCATTAGCACTTTCCTGAGTGACATTACAAGTTAAGAACACAAGATTTTGATCATCCATAGACTCATTTGTGATATGTGCATACTACTTTCCAACATCTACCTGCTTCTTCCAACATTTGTTAGCAAAATGCCCAAACTTCTTACAATAATAAAATTGTACTTTAGATTTATCATACCTCTAATTTTCTTGCAGCCAGGCTTTGCTGCTGCTCCCTCTTAAATTAGGAAGATTCTGCTAGGACTTCTCCTCAGACACTGATTCAGTTCTGTTGTCCCTTCGACCAGAAAATCAACCTCCTCTTCCATAATTATAAGACCTTCCTCTGCCTCTGCCTCTGGTAACATGCAGTTGGGATTTGAAAGCATGCTCCATTGATCCTTTTTCATATCTAGATATCCTAGATTCATGAGCAACAAAAGAACCAGTTAATTCATCAATTTGCATTAGACTTAAATCTTTAAATTCATCTATGGGTATAACTACAGGTTCAAACTTCTTAGGTAAACTTCTTAGCACTTTCTCAATAACTCTCTTATTCTCAACATCATCTCCATACTATCTGAGCTGGTTCACAACACTCATCAGTTGAGTCATGAAAGTATCAACATTTTCATTATCCTTCATCTTCAGATTTTTGAAATCCCTTCTTAAATTCTGCAACTTCATTGTCTTCACCTTGGACACACCTTGATAACAGGTTTCAAGAATGTCCCAAGACATATTCGAAGATGCAGCACTAGAATCTTCGTAAAAATGGATTCATTTAATCCTTGCTAGATTAATCCAAGAGCTTTATTATCCTTTCTTCTGTTTTCCTTCAGTAAAACATGGTCAGCATTAG
The DNA here is from genome assembly GCA_009831015.1 of Picea engelmannii. Lineage (NCBI taxonomy): Eukaryota > Viridiplantae > Streptophyta > Pinopsida > Pinales > Pinaceae > Picea > Picea engelmannii. The sequence continues at coordinate 119,833 of ML793147.1, forward strand.
AGAGAGCCAATTCTGCTGCTACATCAACTGGCTCAGCATAATCATCAATAACATAAGTCCATAAATCCTGAGAATGCAAAATCATCCTCATTTGAATATACCAAGAGTCATATGACTTCTCGCTCAAGACAGGAACCTGAACCCGAGAAGAATTACTACTAGACGCAACCATTTATAAAAAAATGAAAGGAATCAAATAAATTCTCGCACAGTAAATTGGGCACAAATAGAAAACAATGAGCAACTGATAGGATTCAATACAGGCTCTGATACCAAATGTGAAAAACGGAGGTCAATCGGGGTTCGGGATTCGACAATTACAAATGCCAAACACCAACAACGAAACACAACTTGAATTGTCGAATCGCGAAATGCGAATAAGTTTTGGGCCAACCAATTCGGGTTCAGAGTTCGGCGTTTACAAATGATCAATGCAAAAACAAAACACACCCATAATTGTTGAATCGCGAAATCACGATAAGCCTGTGGGGCCCAGTACTTCGGGTCTTGGGTATTTGGAAGGTAATGGCTCTATTGCAAAAACTGACAAATATCCTGAAAGAGAAAAAAATTTGAACATAGTTTACTAACTCAATAAAAAAATTATAAATGCAGAGAGAATGACTGCAAATACACAATAACAACTTCAATTCAAAAATGTGTTCAAGATTAATCAATTACAATTCGTTTTTGGTATTTATACAGAAACATGAATTCAAAAATTGCCCCTTTGATCTTCTAAAAGATTTAATTAATGGCAGTGATGGTGTCATGCTGCGTTCAAAGTTTAAGGCGGCCACCGCTTAAGCTAATTGGAGTAAACCAATGGTGCTTGATCCTTGAGTCTTGAAGGGTCAAGACGACCATCGATGCACCATTCATACAGGCGATGAAATGATTAATACCTGACACGATTATCCAAAAGGCTTGGTAGAAAAATTAAAAGATTTTGAAGCCATAGTGTCGCTGCAATAGGAAAGCGGGAAGGCTAGAGTTGTAGGAATAGTGGGGCTTGGTGGGGTTGGCAGAACCACCCTAGCAAAAAATTTCTTCAACAATCATACAAGAAATTACAAGCAATATTGCTTTCTATTTGATGTCAAAGAATCTAATTTAAATCTCATGCAAAGTAAACTTCTTAAGGACCTGGCTCAATGGGATGGGAAAATACACAACCTTGATGAAGGTAAAGTGAAGCTCACAAGATATCTCAAATCTACTTGTGCTCTCATAATTGTGGATAACGTGGCTCATACTAAGCAACCGAATACATTACTTTTACCAGCTAAGGATGTCCTTCATTCTAGCAGCTTTATTTTAGTCACATCTCGCGATAAGCATGTTCTTATAAACTCAGACATCGTAGATTCATCCATTTACACATTGAAAGGCCTCAATCCACAACACTCTCAAGAGCTATTTTGCTCGCATGCCTTCAGTGAGTCTCATCCTGCTGTAGGATTTGACGAAGTGGTTCAAAAGTTTTTACATGGCTGTCAGGGATTGCCATTATCTCTCAGAGTGCTCAGGGCTAATCTGTGCAGAATAAATGATTTGACCTCTTGGAAATCCCAATTGTGTAAAATCTCCAAAATGCTTTTGGAGGATATACAAAGCAGGCTTAAAATTAGCTATGATGGTCTGGATGAAGAAGATAAGAACATATTCTTAGACATTGCATGTTTCTTTATAGGAGATGACAGGGATACTGTCATAAGAATATGTGACGGATCCGGTTGGGAAGGAGCACAAGGTCTTGGGAACCTGCAAAACAAATGCCTAGTGGAAATCGACGAAGAAAACTGTATAAGCATGCACGACCACATTAGAGACCTGGGTAGAGGTCTGGCAGAGAAGGAACCTCCCTAATGTGCGATTTGGATTTGGCGCCCAACCGACAACCTTCTTGATAATCTTTCTAGCCAATCACGTGTAAGTATTTTGAAACTTTATGTCTCTACGGACTTTCAAATTGGCGTTGTCTTATCAAAATTATGTCAAGTTTTCAATTCTTAAAACTTTGCAAGAATTATTATTGTTGCTAACATCCTGGAATGAACAATTCAGGTGCGCGAAATTAGCATGGTTCACGAAGATGACTTTGAACAAATTTTCGAAAACCTTGCGGAGTTTGTTGGCAGTCGTTTATTTAGCAGGTTGCAGCTGCTTAGTGCTAAAGGTTGGTTTGTTGAACGCCTATTGGTGGCTTGAAATTTCAAGACTTGAGACACCAACGGTGGATTTGTTAGCGGTGGTCACCTTAACCTTTGCAGGCCACGAGACACCATCACCGTTTCAATTAAATATTTTCTAAGATCGAAGGGGCAATTTATGAATTAGGGATTTAATGTTAGTTTTTGTATAAATGTAAAACGGATTGTAATCTGAAGCATCATATATATTTTTTGAATTGAAGTAGCTATTGTGCATTCAGAGGTATTTTCTCCGTTTATATTTTGTTCTTCATTGAGTTTGTAAACTTGTTTTATTTTCTTGATCAGATTCGTTTTTTGAGGAAACACAGTAATTACTTGGTTCTTCTGTTTGTGAACCCGGTCTCACATTAATTTTTGAGCACAACGATTCAGGGTTTTTCGCATTTCGGAGTTTACTTGTTAAAAGGTGCGTGGAGTTCTTTATTTTCAAAAACACTAAACCCGAAGTGGTGGGCCCAAACCCTATTTGTGTTTCGTGATTCGGGATTAGTTGTTGCATTTTATTTTTGCGTTGGGTGTTTGTAAACCCTGAAACCCCGAACTGTTGGGCCCACAATTTATTCTCATTTCGTGATTCAGCAATTCACATTGTGTTTTGTTTTTGGTGTCTGGCATTTGTAATCGCCGAATCCTGAACCCCGATTGACCTCTGGTTTTTCACATTTGGTATCATAGTCTGTATTGTATTCTGTCAGTTGCTCATTGTTCCTGTTTGTGCCCAAATTTTACTGCGCGAGAATTTATTTGATTTCTTTCAAACTTTTATAAATGGCTGCGTCTAGTAGTAGTTCTTCTCAGGTTCAGGTTCCTGTTCTGAATGAGAAGTCATATGACTCTTGGTATATTCGAATGAGGACGATTTTGCATTCTCAGGATTTATGGACTTATGTTATTGCTGGTTACGCTAAGCCAGCTGATGCAGCAACATAACTGGCTCTCTCTAATGCTGATCGTGTTTGCTGAAGGAAAACAGGAAGAAGGGTAATAAGGCTCTTGGATTAATCCAGCAGGTATTAAATGAATCCATTTTTACGAAGATTGCTAGTGTTGCATATTCGAAGATGGCTTGGGACATTCTTGAAACCTGTTATCAAGGTGTGTCCAAGGTGAAGATAGTCAAGTTGCATAATTTAAGAAGGGTCTTCGAAAATCTGAAGATGAAGGATAATGAAAGTGTTGATACTTTCATGACTCAAGTGATGAGTGTTGTGAACTAGCTCAGGTAGTATGGATATGATGTTGAGAATAAGAGAGTTATTGAGAAAGTGTTGAGAAGTTTACCCATTAAGTTTGAACCTGTAGTTATACCCATAGAGGAATTTAAAGATTTAGGTCAAATGAAAATTGATGAATTAACTAGTTCTCTTGTTGCTCATGAATCTAGCATATCTAGATATGAAGAAGGATCAATGGAGCATGCTTTCAGAGCCCAACTGCATGTTACCAGAGGAAGAGGCAGAGGAAGGTCTTATAATCGTGGAAGAGGAGGTTGATCTTCTGGTCGATGGGACAACAGAAATGAATCAGAGTCTATGGAGAAGTCCCAGCAGAATCCTCCTAATTTAAGAGGGAGCAACAACAAACCCTGGCAACAAGAAAATCAGAGGTATGATAAAACTAAAGTACAATGTTATTATTGTAAGAAGTTTGGGCATTTTTCTAACAAATGTTGGAAGAAGCAGGCAGATGTTGGAAAGCAATCTGCACATATCACAAATGAGTCTGAGGATGATCAAAATCCTATGTTCTTGGCTTGTAATGTCACTCGGGATAGTGCTAATGATATTTTGTTTTTGGATAGTGGTTGCAGTAACCATATGACTGGTAATAAGGATCTATTTTCTTCTATTGATACTAGTATTAAGTCTGAAGTAAAACTGGGAAATGACTGTAAGGTTACAATTAATGGTAAAGGTGTAGTGCCAATTTACACTAAGAATAATCAGAGAAGAAATATTGACGATGTTTATTTCATGCCTGGTTTAAAATGCAATCTTATTAGTGTTGGACAGCTGTTGCAGAAAAATTATAGAGTGTTCTTCAAGAACAATGTATGTACAATCTATGATAAATTACCCAGCAAACAGTTGATTGCAAGAGTAGAGATGACCAAGAATAAAATGTTTCCACTTGTTATGAGAAATGATTTGAGTGGTTCTTTGAATGCTTATAGAGCTGGAAGTTTAGATGAATCTTGGTTATGGCATTTGAGATATGGTCATTTACATTTTGGTGGCTTAGATCTATTACAGAAGAAGCAGATGGTAAAGGGGTTGCCCTGTATCCAGCAACCTGCAAGCTCTTGTGAGAGCTACATACTTGGAAAACATCACAGAGAGAAATTTGTTTTAGGTGTTTCCTACATAGAAAAATCTCCATTGGAAATTGTCCACACAGATTTATGTGGACCTATGCAAACACCTTCTTTAACTGGCTGTTTTTATTTTATGACTTTTATTGATGATTTCAGTAGGAAGAGTTGGTTGTATTTGTTGAAGCAAAAATCTGAATCCTTTGAAGTTTTCAAAAGGTTTAAGTCTATGGTTGAGAGTGAGAGTGGTCAAACCATTAAAATCTTAAGGTCTGATAGAGGAGGTGAATACAAACTTAATGAATTCATTGAATTTTACGATCTTCATGGAATTAAAAGGCAGTTTACTGCTCGATATACTCCGCAACAGAATGGAGTGGTTGAAAGGAAGAATCATACCATCATGGATATGGCTCGAAGCATGTTGAAAGAGAAGTATCTTTCAAATGAATATTGGGGAGATGTGGTTCTTTGCTCTGATTTTATCTCGAATAGAAGTCCAACCAAGATAGTGAGGGATCATGTACCTCAGGAAACCTGGGATGGTAAGCCTTGCAATGTTTCTCATTTCAGAATTTTTGGATGTGTTGCATTTGCGCATGTACCTGTAGAAATGAGGAGGAAGTTGGATGACAAAAGCGAGAGATGTATCTTTTTTGGATACAGTGAAGAGTCTAGGGCATATAAACTCTACAATCCCATCACCCAGAAATATGTAATTAGCAGAGATGTTCAATTTAAAGAAGATGAAGCCTCAGATGGAAGTATTGACAAATCAATTTCAAAGGCAGTTGTGTCACCTCGTGAAGATGATGATGGAGATGAGCAGGCTGAAGGAGATGGATAGATGGTTCCACATACACTTACACTTGCAACAAGAATTCCAACAAGGCAAGCACCATATTTCATCCCATCTCAATTTAGAACGCTCAGAACTCATGAGCATGGTGAGCCATCTAGACATGGTGGACATCAATCAGATTCACAGGTAAGTAGTGAATCAAATCCCACTTTAGCTTCATTAAGAAATAGATTTAAAGGATATAAGACTATAATCTTAAGAGAATTGTATGATCAGAATGAAGAAGTAGATTAGATTTCAAATTTTTCATTAATGGCATGTGATCCTGTAAGTTTTGATGAAGCTGCAAAAGAGGATGTCTAGATAAAAGCAATGGATGAGGAGATTGATTCCATTGAAAGAAATAACACTTGGGATCTTGTAGATTTACCTGAAGGTAAGAACAATATTGGTTTTAAGTGGGTTTATAGGACTAAGCTGAATGCAGAAGGTGAAGTTGAAAAGTACAAGGCAAGACTTGTAGCTCAAGGGTTTAGTCAGCAACCCGGTATTGATTACAATGAAACCATTGCTCCTGTAGAAAGGATTGACATAGTGATGATGGTATTAGCTATTGCAGCTCAGAATAAATGGATCATGCATCAGATGGACGTTAAGTCTGCATTCTTGAATGGATTTTTGGAAGAAGAGGTTTATGTAAGACAACCTCCGGGTTATGAGATTGATAAGTACAGAGATAAAGTTTACAAATTAAGGAAAGCTTTATATGGATTGAAGCAAGAATCCAGAGTTTGGTATAGTAGGATTGATGAATACTTGATTAGTGTTAGATTCAGTAGAAGTCCAAGTGAACCAACTCTGTATACAAACATAAACCAGGAAGGTAAAATTTTGATTGTCTGTCTGTATGTTGATGACTTGATTTTTACTGGAGATCTATCTGTAGATGATTTTAAAAATGCTATGAAAACAAAGTTTGAGATGACTGATGAAATATTTCCTTAGAATTGAAGTGGATCAATCTAATGATGGCATTTTCATTTGTCAAACTAAATATGCAAATGAAGTATTGAAAAGTTTTAGAATGTTGAATAGTAAACCAGCCACAACACCAATGGCAACTGGTACTAAACTTAGCAAGTATGATGAGGTATCATATGTTGATCCAACTTTGTATAAGAGGCTGGTTGGAAGCCTTATGTACTTAATAGCAACCAAACCTGATATCATGTTTGTTGTAAGTTTGATTTCGATATTCATGGAGACTCCGAAGAGTACTCATTGGCAATCAGGAAAGAGGATCCTGAGATATGTTGCTTGAACAACTGACTTTGGTATCCGATACACATCAAGTTTAAACTTTGAGCTGATCGGATATACTGATAGTGATTTTGCAGGTTCCATTGAGGACAGGAAAAGCACATCTGGGTATGTGTTCAGTCTTGGATCTGGAGCAGTGGCATGGGAATCAAAGAAACAACCCTTTGTGACTCTATCTTCTACTGAGGCAGAGTATGTTGCAACAACTACAGCTGCATGTCAAGCTGTCTAGATGAGAAGAATATTGAATGAATTATTGCATGAGTAGAATGTTGCAATTCAGATTATCTATGATAATAAATCTGCCATTGCACTGTCAAAGAATCATGTTTTTCACAAACAGAGTAAGCACATTGATACAAGGTATCATTTCATTCGAGAGCTGGTAACTGGCAAATAAATTTATGTTCAGTTCTGCAGATCTGAAGAATAATTTGCAGACATATTTACGAAGCCTTTGGGAAATGAATTGTTTAAAATCCATAGAAGAAATATTGGGGTCTGCAAGATGTAATGCATTGTTTACAACAATTTTGTCTTACATATTTTTAGTTTTTTTTGGTTCTAAAATGATTAAGAGGGAGTATGTCAAGATGTAATCATTTCACTGCTTCTGTGCAAACGGTAAATCGGTGGCTTGACCTTTCAAGACTCAAGACACCATCGGTGGATTTATTAGCGGTGGTCGCCTTAACCTTTGCAGGCCACGAGACACTATCATCATTTCAATTAAATATTTTTAAGATTGAATGAACCAAGTGGATATCGGTGGCCACCCACCTTTCCCAACTGGCTCAAAACAGTTTTCTGGGAATTTTGACAATTTACTATTTTTAGCAGTTTTTACTTTTGGGGCCATTTTGAGGGCCTAAATGAAGGTTTTTTGGGATCGAGTCTCTCAATGATAGTCAAAGGCATGATTGAGGCCCCAAAATGAATCTCCTCAATGATGCCTTTCTAACGGGCTATCATACACCTAAAACGAAGATCGTATGCAAAAGTTACGACCTCGGGAAGTTAATGTACTAACTTACCCAAACGGGCCCACATGACTTTTGGCGCTTCATCTCCTAGGGTTAGGTTTTTGGATGTCTAGGGTTTTTGGCATTCTTGTTTATTGTAAAAATGCCTTCAGAGCCTCATTGTAATCATCTTCTTTCGAATGAGCGCAACCGTCACATCTCTTCTCAGAGATAAGTCGCCACCATTCCAGCAAGCTTGTTTCCGCTACATTTTACAATTTCAGCGTATTTCATTATTGAATAGAAAACTAGTTTTACTGTATCTCTGTTATTTTGTGTTAAACACCTATTAATAATATGTATTCATTTTGTTCTGATCATAAAATCCGAATCATCAAAGGGGCAGTTTATGAATTAGGGATTTAATGTTAGTTTTTGTATAAATGGAAAACGGATTGTAATCTGAAGCATCATATATATTTTTTGAATTGAAGTAGCTATTGTGCATTCGGAAGTATTTTCTCCATTTATATTTTGTTCTTCATTGAGTTTGTAAACTCGTTTTATTTTCTTGATCAAATTCGTTTTTTGAGGAAACACAGTGATTACTTGGTTCTTCTATTTGCGAACTCGGTATCACATTAATTTCTGAGCATAGTGATTCAGGGTTTTTCGCATTTGGGAGTTTACTTGTTCAAAGGTGCGTGGAGTTATTTATTTTCAAAAACTCTGAACCCAAAATGGTGGGTCCAAACCCTATTTGTGTTTCGCGATTCGGAATTAGTTGTTGCATTTTTCTTTTTACATTGGGTGTTTGTAAACCTCGAAACCCCGAATTGATGGGCCCACAATTTATTCGCATTTCGCGATTCGGCAATTCACGTTGTGTTTTGTTTTTGGTGTCTGGCGTTTGTAATTGCCGAATCCCGAACCCCGATTGACCTCTGGTTTTTCACACTAGGCAGAGGTCTGGCAAAGAAGGAACCTCCCGGATGCGAGATTCAGATTTGGCGCCCAACCAACAATCTTCTTGATAATCTTTCTAGCCAATCACGTGTAAGTATTTTGAAACTTTAAGTCTCTATGGACTTTCAAATTGGCGTTGTCCTATCAAAATTCTGTCAAGTTTTCAATTCTTCAAACTTTGCAAGAATTAATATTGTTGCTAACAACCCGGAATGAACAATTCAGGTGCGCGGAATTAGCATGGTTCACGAAGATGACTCTGAACAATTTTTCTAAAACCTTGCGGAGTTTGTTGACAGTTGTTTATTTAGCAGGTTGCAGTTGCTTAGTGTTAAAGGTTGGTTTGTTGAACGCCTATTCAACATTGGGCACTTACCACATCTAATATATCTCCGCTGGGTGAACTGTTCGAAGCAAATTTTAGATTCCTAGATTCCCATAAAGAACTTAAGAGTCTTAAGTATAGAAGGGGGTTATTTGAAAAGACTCTGGCAACATGAATATGAGGTAGTCATGTTATTCTTTTACAGATAATGTTGTTTTGTGTTTTCTTCAAATTGTAAAACTTGCTTGCACTTGATAATTGTCTTCCTATACCAGAATGCCAAATAGTTGACATTTACAACATCAAATTTACTTGAATAATGTGTGTCAACATTGCAAGCACCTCTCCAGCTGAGGGAATTGTATATTGGTGGTCCCCTTTTATATGTTCCAGATTCCATTGGGAAGTTGAAGCACCTCGAAAAAATTGACTTGTGCGGCGGTCATTTTAGAGCTTTGCTAGAAGAATTAGGTCATTTGCATTAGCTTTGCTAGAAGAATTAGGTCATTTGCATTCCTTGAAACACTTCCAGTTAAGTGATTGTGTATACATGACGTTGCTCCCAGATTCAGTTGGGAACTTGACGGGCCTCCAAATTCTTGACTTACACGAGGTTAGAAGTCTAGAGACCCTCCCAGGCTCGTTTGGGAACCTGATCGGCCTTCAAAATCTTGACTTGTCCAGCTCCAAGCTGCAGATGCTCCCAGACACGGTTGGGAACCTGACCGGCCTCCAAAGTCTTGACTTGTCTCACTGCCACGATCTGCAGGCGCTCCCAGACACGGTTGGGAACCTGACAGTCCTCAAAAGTCCTTACTTGTTCCAATGCTACATTCTGCAGAAGCTCCCAGACTCAGTTGGGAACCTAATAGGCCTCCAAAGTCTTCAGTTGAGCTATTGCTACACTTTGAAGAAGCTCCCAGAAACTTTTGGGAACCTGACAGGCGTCCAAGGACTTGACTTAAGCGGGTGCTACACTTTGCAGACGCTCCCAGACTCGGTTGGGAACCGAACCTGACGGGCCTCCAAAGGCTTGACTTGAGAAACTGCTGCACTTTGCAGACGCTGCCAAAATCAGTTGGGAACCTGATGGGCCTCCAAATGCTTAACTTGAACCATTGCAGGAATCTGCAGATACTCCCAGAATCGGTTGGGAACCTGACGGGCCTACAAAGTTTTTACTTGCACTATTGCTGCAATCTGCAGAGGCTCCCATACTCGATTGGAAACCTGACGGGCCTACAAAATCTTTACTTGAGTTGTTGCAGCAATCTGCATAGGCTCCCAGACTCAGTGGGGAACCTGACGAGCCTCCAAAGGCTTGACTTGACCGATTGTTCCACGTTTTTGACGCTCCCAGACGGTTGGGAACCTGATGGGCTATCAAAGTCTTCACGTGGCATGTTTCTCCACTCTGCAGACTCTTCCAGAATCTGTTGGAAACGTCCCAAGTGTAAGTCTCCACCTTGTATTTTTCCCCTCTTTTTAGACGCTCTTGGACTCGGTTGGGGACCTGATGGGCCTCCAAAATCTTGACGCAGGTTCTCCACTCTACATAAGCTCCAAGACTTACCAGCCTCCAAAATCAGTTGTCGTGCCATAATGATCTCGACTCTACTTAATGTTTTATCTTTTTAATATTTGACATCATGGTGCAAATATTCATCATCAAAATGGTATGTGTAGTTTAACATTATGAGAAATTAATTGATACACACCTTGGGAGAGAACCGTTAATAGTACATACATCAAACTTGCAAATCTGATTTGATTTTGCATACATAATATTCATATTCAAATATTGGCAAAAATACTGGTTTTTTTTAATGCATTGTATGGTTTCCAACTCACTAGTGATGGGCGATAATATTTGGTGTCCACTGTGTCTTTTTCATGTGTATGTTAGAGAGAATCTCATTTAACTTATTAATATGAATTTTTGAATTTTTCCTTATAAATAGGAAAGTTATTTTTATTTAAAAGTATTTTGATTTTTTTACATAAATATAAGTTATTTTATTATTATTATTATTTTATTGAAAAATCAGTAACTAGTCTGGTACTTGAGTGACATGTGGGAATGCTACCAAGGCATGCCAACGAGGCCCCTCACGTGGCTCACAAGGCTAGTCTAGAGTTTATTCAGGAAAAAATGTTTTTTGTTTTTTGTTCTTTCTATCAACATTGTACAAAAACTTACAAAAAGGAGACATCTCGCTCATTTCAATGCTTATTCTATTTTTCCTTCACTACATATTCTTATACATAAAAAAAAAAAAGCTTTGGTCCTTACTCCATTTCCTTCTTGTTAAACAACTAGTACTAAATTTAGAGTCAGAACTCCATTGATTGGGACTCTATATTGTCCAGAAATTCATATAGACTGAAAAGCGTTGACTGGAAGGGACAAGGCCTCCTTTGATAGAGAATCTTCTTTCTCATTGAGTTCTCTAAAGATGTGGTTGAAGGAAACCACTCAAAGGATTTCATAGAGTGCTTGATGTCTCAGAGTAGAGGTTCCAACCTAACATTCGAGATTGTTTCTTTCTTCCTTGCCTAATCGATAACAAGCTTGGAGTCTCCCATAATCTACAACTTCTTTACATCTTTAATCGAGGCAATTTCCAAGAGAGTTCGAAGAGCTATGAACTCAGCCCTGTCATTTGTTCCTCTTTCAGGAGAATAACATACTTGGATGTAGTGGTTATGGTTGATACAAAGGAACACATTAACCCCACACATTGGAGGGTTCCCTTGGCATGTCCCATCATAAATTCCCCGAGGAATTCTTAATTCCAACTCTAGCATCACTGACACCCTTGGATCTTTTATCTCGATATCTATCAAAAACTCCGTGGAAAAGTTCAAGATTTTTCTTGTCATTACTTCAAGGGGGATGTCCTTATCATGGAATATGCTTGAGTTACAAGCCCACCATATACATGAAACCATGAATCTAGGCATACCTTCGAACCTTTTGATTGCTCTGTTGAGTAACCAATCCCTTAAGCAGTCTTCCAAGCTATATTTCTTCCACGGGGAAGAAGGATTTAGTTCATTTGAAACAAATCCTTCAACCTTCTCTGCATACACACAATCAATAAATAAGTGAGATGCATTTTCATAATGAGATTTTCATAATACACACCGACCAGGGCCTACCCAGCCACGATTGCGGCCAACTTCCCAAGTTATAATTTTATTAGATAGAGCTAACCATAGAATAATTTTGTTTTTTAAAGGTGCATGGATTTTCCAAACAGGCCGCCACCACCATTTTTTTTCTTTCATAAAAAGAGATTCAATCCAAGTTTTGTATCCTAGTTTTGCAGTAAACTCCCCCAGCTTGGGATTCCTGGAAAAGTAGAGCTTGTTTGGCTCTTCATCTTGCAAAATGATATTGTTTGATACCAAGAGTCTCACATAATGATCCCATTATGATGCTTCATCATCGACCAGTCCCAACGATAGAGAGGATCACCAACCTAACCTCCCCCGGAGCTGAGGTACCTGAGCATAAGCATATGATAGAGTGAAAATGTTTTTCAAGTGGAGAGATTTGATTAGATATTCTGACAATCGATAATCATTATCGACCCCTATCCATGGATCAACTTCTATTCTTACAAATATGTCATCGTTGGTCTGCCAGACGGTCCAAGTTCCTACCAAGGGGAAGGCCTGTTGATCCTAAAATATGCTAAGTCATTAAATCTCTCTTTTGTATATCTAGTTCCTACGCTTAGAAATTTTTCCACTTTGTGGTAGGTTCATGAGTCTTGTTATAAATTTTTCTTCCCCCAAAATGCGCCATTGTTTTCCAGCATAACCATAATGCACCAATACTTAGAGTATTTTTGAAGTATTTCTTGGACTTACTTCCCTTCCGTTGTCATCAAAATGCACTTCAATATTCTTCCATCGCGGGTTGAGTTTGTTGATTATTTGGGTTGGTTGTCATTGATGTCAACCCTTGAAGAAAGTCCGGTAGCAAATTCTGGTAGCACAAAGGTTAGGGTAATGGACCCAAGTTTGTTTGAAGTATAATGGTATGAGTTTTAATATATTTGAAGGTAATACTATTCTAGATGGATAGTACATGTCATGCCATTTCCGATGGCATGTGGAACGTCATATAACTCCTCACAGTTAGAAATTTATGGCCATGTGAAGTTGGAGAACCCTCATGAGTCATCTAGAAGCCCCAAAAGGTCAAAGTAGTCAAAGTGGTTGCAAAGAAGAAATTATTTAAATAATAAAGTGAAGTGATGAGTGTACTATAAGTCAAAGTGGATGCAAAAGAAATTATTTAAATAATAAAGTTAATGGAGAAATTACTAAGTGGACAAGTGGTTAGAAGTGGGTTAGCTCTAAAATAAGGAAAGTGGTTTAAGATGGTTAGAAGGTAACCCCTTGAGGAAGCTACATAAAAGTATAAATAAGAGGCAAGGGTCTCTCATTTAATTACACTTGAGCATATTGAATATCTACAAGTGATTGAGGTAACCAAAGTATATCTAAGGCGAATTTCAGAGGGAAGGTGAAGTAAAGAAGGCTGAAATTCAAGGGAGGATAAATTATTTTGATGATGTTTTCTAAGGTATGTTATTTAAAGGTCATCTCACCATTTTTGCAATAATGTTTTTTCTAGAATGATTCAAACCGTGGAATCTTGAGGCCATTGAGGAAACATATCCAAGTAGTTTTGATAAAAATTTCAGCTTGTGGGTTGTTGTATTTTTGGAGTTACACTCTGTGAAAAATAGGGTTTGTGGCTAGTCCCGAAACTAGTCGAAAACAAGTGTTTTGGGTAAAAATGACATAACTTATTCATAAAAGATCCAAATTCATTAAGAACAAATGTATTGGTTATAGTACAATATGCAGTAATATGTGTACCATTTTCATATCCATACAACAAATATTCTGTGCAGGGCACGCTCTACAAGTTCGCTCTCTAGAATAAGCCAGAATTCAACAAGGTAAGCCATTTTTTCTATAACTCATTTTCTAAGAGGTTCGAAGTAGTGAAACCTGGAGGAATTGCATAAAATACACTGAAAAACATTGTGTAACATTTTCAGATCTTTATTCATTACAGGTACATAGTTATGATTATTTCAAGTTAGGGTTGTTGACTAATTCAAAATTACTCATGTGAGATTAAAGTAAAGTTTGATGAAAATACTAGTCTCTTGTTGTTGAAGTTAAGGAAGGTCTGCAGTTATGTGATGATATACACCAGGTATATTACAGAGTTACAAATCAGATTTGGATGATGAAATTGATGAGGTATTTTGGTTGAGGTACATGTTGGGTACATCGTTGAGACAAGTAGTTGATGAGTTTGCACATACATGAGGTGTATAGTTGATGATGTTGGTACATCTTGATGAGTCATAGTGTATGTGTATTCAATGCATGATTGGTACATATTTGGTGCATGGTTGATGCACTCATTGATAGTACAGGTTGAGGTACAGGTTGGTGCATGGTTTATGCACTTGTTTATGGTACAAGTTTATTACAGGTTGTTTGGTGCAGGTTGATTGGTACAGGTTTACAGCGATATACCTCATAGTGATAGTGTGACAGTGGTTCCATCATTTTACTTATATGACAGGGAGGTTGGACGAGGCAAGGACATGTGGTTGTAGCCATCGTCCGGTTGTATCCGGAGAACATAGGGGGTTGTAGCCTCCTTCTAGTTGTAGCCAGAGAATTGGAGAGTTGGAGCTTCGCTCAGGTTGTATCCTGAGAAACTAGGGGGTTGGAGCCTCCTTCCATTTGCAGCTGGAAAACAAAGGAAGTTGATGCTTCTAATGAATTTAATTCTTAAAGACATATAAGAAAAAAAAAATTGTGGTTTTCTCTCGCTTTGGGTTTCCACATAAAAAAATTGGTGTACTGTGTATGTGTATGATTGCTCATTTGTTCATTGTTTATTTACTCTAAAACTATTGGATGATAATGCTACATTGATACAACACTTGAATTTTATGGTTAAAAATGATTAACTTGCTCTATTATTGATTCACCCCCCCTCTCAGTAATCCAACAATTGGTATCAGAGCGAGTTCCTTTAGAAATCAGTTTAACCACTGGAAGGAGATCATGGATTATTCTAAGAATGGAGTACCACTATTTAATGATAAAAATGGGTTAAAGTATGAGATATGGAGCAGAAGAATGAAAGTATTTTTACAGGCACAGGGGCATTATATTTGGCTATCAGTCATTACAGGATATGATAGTTCAAAAAGGGAAAAGACTGCAACGAAGAAGGAATTGAAGAAGAATAACAAAATAACAATGGATTTCATCTGGGAAGGATTACCTAATCCAGTAAGAGAAAAGGTTGGTAAATTTTCATTAGCCAAAGAACTTTGGGATAAGTTACATGACATATATTCTTCACCCATCGCAGATTCAGAAAATGCCAAAGAAGATGCAGGTACAAATCAAGAAGAAATATGTTCACCATGTTAAACAGATTCAGAAGATGAAGAGTACATAATCAACAAAGGTATGTTTCTTTTTTTTAATTGTGAAAAACATAGACATCTTGAAATAGACTGCCATGAAGGAAATGAGATAGAAAAACTAACTGAAAAAGAAGACAATTATGAAGGAGAATTGATTAGTGATTTAGATGAACTAAGAAAAGAAAGAGAAGACAACAAGGCACTCAAGAAAGAATTGATGAAACAAAAGGAAAGTGTTCACATTTTTGAAGAATCCCAACAGGTCATCGAGAAATTAAGAACTTAGCTAGAAGAAGCCAGAAAGATCAAAGAAAATCTTGAATATCAAATGTAGTATTTGGAAGCCAACATAGCAGCATAGAAGGAAGAAGCAAAAATGAGAGAGAATATATTGACAGGTCATCTTAAGGAAAGAACTAATGATCTAAACCAGCGTGAGGCAAAGTTTGGTCAAGAAGAGAAAGGACTTGAAGAATAAATAATCACATTAAAAATCTAGCTTGATGAAGCGAAAAGAACAGAAGAAGTCATGAAGTCTCAGATAATGAAGAAAGAAGACGAGGTTGAGAAGCTTGAAGAAGAATTTGCCACATTGAGAAGTAAAATCATCAAGCTCAACAAGAATGTTGAAGAGACAGAAACATCCACATTAGTCATAGAGAATGAAGAGAAGCACTCTAGGTTGCTAAAAAAGAAGAATGAAGAAAATAGAAAGAGTTATGCAGAAGTACTCAAAGGAAGGAATCATGGTCAACCAGAATCTAAGAAAATTATTGAAGATACATCTTCAAGAAGACCATCCATGTTCAAGCCACAAAGAAGCTTCAATCATGATCATGATCAGTCAAGGCAGAAATTTAGAAGGACTATACCACAAAGAATATCATTCACTTTCAGGTATGCAAATTTCTTTTATGGTCATTATTTTTATTGTACTAATTTTGGACATAAGGTTGCAGATTGCAGGGATTATAAAAGAAACGTTCAAGCAAGAAATTCCTATGTGGCCCCATGTAACAATGAATGTTACAAATGTCATAACTATGGACACATAGCTAGTTATTGTAGAAGCATGATCGATACTTCCATGAAAGAGAACACTGATACCAGATATAATAAAGTATGGATAAGAAAACACGAAGAACAGGTGAATAAATACCAGGTCCCAGAGATCGCAAGATTGGCAATAAAACGAGATGAAGAAAATTCTACAGTGAAAAAGAAAGATGTCAGATACAGAAAGGTTTGGAAAATAACTGAAAGAAAAGAAGGACAGGTAAATAAGGAACAGGTTCAAGAGATTGTAATTTTAGGAGTTGTAGTGAAAGATGCCATAGATAGGAAGAAAGAAGTTAGAGATTAGAGAGATGATGAATCTACCAATGAAGATGATGATGAATACACATTAGAGCAAGAGTTGTTTTGATCCATCCGGCTTAAAGAATCTCAGGTAACATGAATATTAGACAGTGGGAGTCTATGCGATAGCTGTGACAGACCAAAGAACCATCCTTTGAGCAACTTGCAGAGTTTGAGTAGACAAATCCAGAGCAGTCAGTTAGCAGAAGTACATTTTGATAGTTGTAGTAGTGAAGACTTCATGATAGTATAGTAATAAATGGGTCAGCATTATGGATAGTTGTGTAGTAGAGTCTTGGATAGTATGGACAGAGATGGATTTCTAAGAACACTTAGCATGTTTGGACAGATATATGACAGTGTATGAGAGCATGGATTCATAGATTGGTTCAGAGACAAACGAACATTATTGATGTTAATTGTACATGCAATGGTTCGAACAATGCTAATGGATTACAAATTGGGAGATATTTTTTGGACACATGCAATGCATACAACAATTCACATTCAAAACAAAGTAATGCTCAGAAACAACAATGACAAAAATCCCTACGAGCTATGGAAAGGAAGAACAACAACTGTGAAACACTTCAGAGTATTTGGAAGCAAATGCTACATCAAAAGAGAATATGGTAGAATGGGAAAGTTTGAATCTTGTGTGGACAAAGGAGTACTTGTTGGTTACTCAAGTACAAGGAAATCATACAAGTGTTACAATATGAGGTTGAACAAAGTTGTGGAAAGCATCAATGTAACAATTGATGAAACAGGTGGATGAGAATTAAAGGAAGAAGAAAATGAATCAATGGAACAACTTTACAAAGAAGAAGAAGTAGAAGGGAAATATGAAGAAGATCACACAGAAGTAGAAGAGCAAGTTCAGAAAGTTCCTCCAAATACACCTAGCAAACGAGTACAGAAGAATCATCCTTTAGATCAGATTATCAGAAACAACGATGCAGGAGTTGAGACTAGAAGAAGAATTCGTTCACTAGAAAAAATGCACCTAGCACTCTTATCTATGATTGAACCAAACAGTTTTGAAGAGGTCAACAAGGATGAATTCTGGAATAAGGCTATGGATGAAGAATTGGATCAAATAGAGAAGAATGACACTTGGGAATTTGTTCCAAGACCAAAGAATAAGAATGTGATTGGCACAAAGTGGGTTTTCAGAAATAAATTGAATGAAGATGGACATGTTACAAGGAACAAAGTTAGATTGGTATGTAAAGGATACACACAGATTGAAGGAATCGACTTTGAAGAGACAATTTCCCCAGTTGCCAGAATGGAAGCAATCTGATCACTCTTAGCTTATGCATGCTCCAAGAAGATTAAAGTGTATCAGATGGACGTGAAATCAGTTTTTCTGAATGGGGAACTTGAAGAAGAAATCTACATTGAACAACCAAAAGGATTTCAGTTGTCAGAAAACACAGATTATGTGTGCAAATTGAAGAAGACCTGATATGGTCTAAAACAAGATCCTAGAGTGTGTTACTCTAGACTGGATAAATATCTACAGCAGGCAAGGTTCAGAAAAGTAAGTGCAGACAACAACCTCTACATCAAGGTAACTCAAGATAGTATTTTATTAATTGAAGTTTATGTTGATGATATTATTTTTGGAAGCAACGATGACAGGTTAAGCCAGAAATTTGCAAAGGATATGCATAATGAATTTTAAATGTAATTACTCGGAGAACTATCCTTCTTTCTAGGTCTTCAGATACGTCAAAGAAACCAAGGAATTTTTATTTCTCAAACTAAGTATATCATAGAAATGCTAAAGAGGTTCGGAATGGAAGATTACAAACCAGTTACCACTCCTATGAAAACCAGTTGCAAGTTGAGCAAAGATGATGATTCAAAGTCTACATACCAAAGGAAATATAGGTCAATGATTGGTAGCTTACTATATGTGACAGCATCCAGACCAGATGTAATGCAGGCAGTTGGGCAGGTGGCACAATTTCAAGCAACACCAAAGGAATCACATGTTTTAGCAATGAAGAGGATTTTCAGATATCTCAAAGGAACATAAGAGTTTGGATTATGGTATCCAAAAGGGAAGGATATATCACTTATTGCTTACTCAGATACAGATTGGGCAGGTTGCATTGATGACCGACGAAGCACCAGTGGAGCATCATTCTACTTGGGTGAGTGTTTAGTATCTTAGCTAAGCAAGAAACAATCATCAGTATCTTTATCTACAGCCGAAGCAGAATATATTGCAGCATTAGGATTTGTACACAGTTTCTATGGATGAAACAAACTCTGACAGATATACAGGTTGAGTATGATGAGCCCATTCCAATCTATTGTGATAATACAAGTGCCATCAGTATCTCAAAGAACCCGGTGATGCACTCCAAGACAAAGCACATTCCAATCAAGTATCACTTTCTATGGGAACAGGTTGCAGAGAAGAACATCAGAGTTGAATATGTGGGAACAAAAGAACAAGTGGCATACATCTTTACAAAACCACTTCAATAGGAAGCCTTTGAGTATCTTCACCAGAGACTCGGATTAATTTCTACCCCAAAATGAATTCTTTAGAATGCTTATATTATATGTCTTAGATTTACATGAGGAAGCACCATAAAGAGGATAGATCAGGTTGGGAGATCAGTTTCAAGAAGAGTTTAGTTAGGGGGAGCAGCCCTGGATGGAAAGATACCTTTGCCATTGATGACAAAGGGGGGGAGATTTATTAGATAAAAAGGTAAATGCTTGGAGAAAGAGAACAGAGGCATGGTTCCAGGGGGAGAGATGGTCACATGGGGAGAATGAGTGATATGACTTCAATATTGCATCAAAGTTTTTCCATCAATGCCAAAGGGGGAGATTTTTTATTATTTGGGTTGGTTGTCATTGATGTCAACCCTTGAAGAAAGTCCGGTAGCGAATTCCAGTAGCATAAAGGTTATGGTAATGGACCCAAGTTTGTTTGATGTATACTGGTATGAGTTTTAATATACTTGAAGGTAAGACTATTCTATATGGATAGTACATGTCATGCCATTTCCGGTGGTATGTGTAACGTCACATAACTCCTCACGGTTAGAGAGTTATGGCTATGTGAAGTTGGAGAACCCTCATGAGTCATCTAGAAGCCCCAAAAGGTCAAAGTAATCAAAGTGGTTGCAAAGAAGAAATTATTTAAATAATAAAGTGAAATGATGAGTGTACTATAAGTAAAAGTGGATACAAAATAAATTATTTAAATAATAAAGTTAATGGAGAAATTACTAAGTGGACAAGTGGTTAGAAGTGTGTTAGCCCTAAAATAAAGAAAGTGGTTTAAGAT
>ML793147.1:140867-151575 GCA_009831015.1 Picea engelmannii
GAGGAGCTCTCATGGAGAAAGTTAGATTAGAAATTTGGCTTGGGATTGTTAGCTTGGTTAGAGTGGCTTTGAGTTTTTCTTTGTCAAGATAGATTGTGAGTGACTTTCAGATCTATAGTCTCAGAATTCTTGGAGCAGAAGTGCGTCGGAAACAAGGGACAATTGGAAGGGACCTTACGACATCAAGGCATTGGTTGTAATCTCTTTTTATATTATTTAATAAAGATGCACTTTTCTTTCCTATATGAATCTTATTTGTCCATATTGTATGATTCCTTGATCACATACATAGTTTACTATCAAGTAGGTTATGTTATTCTTGTCTTCGTTGGCTTGTGTTCCTTTGCAGATATTTCTCCATAAGCCTCGCGACAGAGCTTGGATTGCATTGGCGAAGTCAGATCTTCGATATTTAAAATGTATGTTATAGATCCATTTCTCATTTGATAATTGAAATATAAGGAAAGAGTAGTGCATTGTCTTGTTTTGTTCTAGTTTCATAGTGAAGCTAGGGAGGTGTGTTTGTGTCCGCACTTACCAATTAATCCGATAACAAAATTGGCGACCATACTGGGGAACAGATTGTTTTCCTAGTAGTCTTTATTTCTTTCTTTGATTTCTTGGGTTATGTTTTCTGAGTCACTGGGAGATCCAGATTAACTCTTTGACTCTTTAATCTCACTGGAAAACCTTCATGCTTTTTATTTTTTCATTTTTCCTTTGATCGCCGCACCCTTCTTTGAGAGATAGTGCGACGATATATCATCGTCGCACTCTACTTATAGACACAATGCGACTTAGTCACACTATACTATTCTCTGGCCTGCGATGATCTAGGATTGACGCACTGTGTTAGTCCTACAGCCTGCGACGATTGTGAAATTTTTTATTTTTTTATGGTTTTCCCTGCCCAAATCTGTGATAAGTGTTTGGGGTGATTTGTTGGGTCTGATTACAGTCTACTTGACAATGTTGAATATGCTTTTAGCCTTGTTTGCTTTGTTTTATCTTGTGTGATTTTGAAAGATTTGATCTCTTTCTTTGAGTATCTTTCAGTTACAAAGCATTGTTTTTTCTTTAGAATTGTTTAGTGAAAGAACTTATTTTTCTTTTATTGAATAATTCATTTTAAAAGAAAAAATTTGTTTGGGTTGCTTTGTTTTATAGAGATTTGCTATTGCTTTTAGCTATCTTTGAAAAAAAAAACATTTTTAATTTCTTTCTTTACATTAGATTAGGGGCATCCTTGCATTTGAAGTAGCGAAATTCCATGGTTTTTGGCATTTTTTTGGGGGGGGAAGAATTGTGTATTGGTGTACAGTCTCTTTGGCTCATTTCTTGAAGATCTTGATATTGATGAGTTTAATAAAATTTTGGGAGATTGTGCATCTAGGAATGATAAACGTTTTCTCCTTCTCGTAATATATCTTTCATCGAAGTGAAATATTTGCATTCTCATTTCTTTGCATTGTTTAGAGTCGGTCAAAACATCATTTAGTCCATGCCATTTTCCTCTTGAGTAAAAAACAACCTTAAAATAAAGCACTTATAAAAATTGATTAGACATTTTTGTATTTTATGGTAGCAAACCTACATTAGCTTAAGGTGTGGGGCTTTGGAATAGGTTGAAAGGATAACTTTCCAAAGCTATCAAACAAACATAGTATCTTGTGATAGGGAGAGTTTAAATCTACTTGCTACATTTTGACCTGGGAAGCCCTTCTAACACAAGGGTCAATCACGAGGTCGCATTAGGGACAGCAGAGTTACTCACCCTGCTTTGTCTGTCTTAGTGTAGAGATTGCGCATATTATTGGGGGTCACTTGAGAAGAAAATCCTTTGGGGACCTTCTCGATTTGATTTTTGGCTTAGATACCCTACCCTTGTACATGGATCGTACTGTCGACTGCTTCCTAGGCATCATTGTTGTAATTGGTAACCTTAGTGGCCTTTCTCTTTAGGGTCTTTACACAAGGTGATTGTGGAGGGGCAAGTCTTCACGGTACCTGGAATGGACGTTGGCCAAACTCACTCGAGATCCATGGGGGGTATACCCACGTTTATGTGTGGGATCTTGCACTAGGGTGTAATTCCATTAAGCAGGCCATCAACGTAACTTTTCCACCCGTTTTATCTCAACCCCATCTTACATTTTTCTTGCGACGTTGGATTTCATCACCAACTAGTGTGTTCATTGTGAGAAGGTTTTGTTTTCTTTCTTGCTTACTATATTTTTAGCATGTGTTGTTTGTTTTTCCCTAGCAAACTCTAGGTTGGATCTGTGTTTTATGGCATCAGTTCCCAGAATGACCAATGAAGCAACCCCTACTCCAGGGGAGCCTTTTGTTTTTCCTTCATAGGGAAACATTGGTCTTCCTCACATCGCTACTTTGAGCCTTCCAGGTCTCACAATTGGATTACTGGCATGGTTGTTTTCCACTCAGATAATTCCGAATGTAGCTATTGCTTCAGTTGTAAGCACTTCCCCCAAAGAACATCAACCTCGTGTTGATCCTTCACCTTCTTCACCAGTAACATCTTCTTCGCCTTCTTCACTTGCAAAGTCTTCTTCCGTTTCATCTTCTTCACCGAGTGAAATCTCTGAAACTAGTAACCCAGTGGATAAGAAAAAGAAGAAAAGAAAGATTAAGAAGAATAAAAATAAGCAAGGGTCAAAACTTCCAACCACTGTCAAACATGTTGGAAAAAAACCAGTCATTGTTAATCGTGTTGGGAGTGTTGTTGATGCCAATATCACCCAAACAACTCGTAAGCCCAAGTACCATTGTAGGCTTTCTAAGGGTATCCATGTTCTTAAGGATTTCCTTGGTGTAGCCAAGGTTATAGAAGCATGGTCTACACACCCTCGCCAACCCATGTCGTCAGCCTCTAAACAACATGTTGATGACCTCCCGTCAACTAGTCAAGATACCATTGGGAAGAAGAAAAGTAGAGTCGAGTTCCCATGTATGTTATGTAGATGGAGTCATCAAACTCACCTTTTCCCTCGTATGGACGAAGCCTCGAAATTCCTGGAAGACATGACTATTTCACAGCCTCAACTTCTAGCTGCTTACCATAAGCTTTCTCTCAACCCCTCTGTAGTTGATGGAATGATTAATCTGGTCCCTTTGTCATACAATCCAGTTGATCATGTCATCAATCTGGTCATGTCCTTAGTTGAACCAGTTTACAAAGTGGTTGATTCGATCCCATCCTTGGTCAATCCCACTCTCCCACCAAAGAGTGAAACCCAAGCAGTTGATTTGTTTCCATTCATTGACCCCATTCTCCCCTTCGAGAATGCAACCCAAGTGGTTGATCTAATATCATCATCGATCGATCCTACTCTCTTTCTTGAGAGTAAATCCGATACTACCCACATTTTTCTCGTTGATACATAATCTATTGTGCTGGAGGGCATTCCCCCTTCTCCCGTGGAACCCCCTCCAAGTAATGATGCCATCCTTTTCGATTGGGGTGCACTAACTAGACCTCGTCTTCCCTCTCACATTCCTTTCTATATTACAATATAGGTTTGTGTTCGGGACGTTCCTCAGATGTTGATATATGAAGGCGCGTCTATTAGTATTTTGTCCTCTATTGCTTGACAAGATTTGGGTTGTCCTCAGCTTGCGTCGGTTACGCAGAATCTGTTAGCTTTTAACAGAAGAACCAATCAACCTTTAGGGACCCTTCCACAGTTTCCTGTAACTTTGGAAGGGAAAATTGTCTTTATTGATGTCATGGTAGTCCAAGACCCCTTGGATTTCTCTTTGATCCTTGGGAGAGACTATGTCTATGCCATGAAAGGTATTATGTCCACTCTTTTTCGTGTGATATCTTTCCATCACAATGGAAGAATTGTGACTATTGATAAACTTTCATTTGTTGGTCCTAATTCAATAACCTCCTTAAACGGTTCGTATACGCAGACGGTATCACCCTCGCCACAGGTAAATTATGTGGTGTTGTCCCCCATGCCTTCACCTGCTGATGAAGATGAGTCTCTTGTTGTAAGCTCAGTCTCTTATGACTTAGATATGGTAGTTGACATGGTGATCTCTTCGATATGGATTTTAGATTCTGATCTCCTTAGCCCTATCACAGCCCTCGACATGTGTTCCTTCCAGAGTGTGTTTCTTCCATCAAATGAATATCTCTTGGAAGCCATGACCGAGTTTTGTCCCTTGACATGGTGTCCTTCCGGAGTATTGTCCTCTTGAAAGCCATGATCAAGAAGAGTCTCTTGAGCATGGTTTTTTGATTTCAAGCTCATTAAAAAATGAAACCAGCTTTGAGCATGGTTTTCTGATTTCAAGCTCATTAAAAAATTAAACCAGCTTTGAGCATGGTTTTCTGATTTCAAGATCGTTAAAAAATGAAACCAGCTACGAGGATAGTTTTTTGCATCTCTGTGGCAACCTCGTTAAAAAATGAAACAGAGGTTACAAGCATAGTTTATGTTTATGTGTCAAGCTTGTTAAAAAATGAAACAGAGGTCTGGGGATTGAACTTGGATTCTCGAGCATTGTTTTTCTGTTTCGGTGTCAAGCTTGTTAAAAAATGAAACAGAGGTATGGGGATTGAACCTAGATTCTTGAGCATAGTTTTTCTTCTCTGTGGCGAGCTCGTTAAAAAATGAAATAGATTTCTCCCATCATCGATTGAGTCAGGTACTTTGTTACATTTACTATTTTAAGCTTCATTTCATCCGCCTGCGTCATTGGGCGAAAAAAAGCATGGGGGGCAATGCTTCTAGTCTTTGGACTTCATGCTAAAATTGAGCCACTAACTTCTTAAGATGGAGGATAAGTACCAACCATGTGTTGAAATAATGTAACTGCAAAGAGTATTCTTATTATTATTGTTATTTTATTCATAGGATTAATCCCCATTGTGGATTAATCATGTCGGTAATTGTATTAGGACCAAATCCCCTTTTGCGGATTGGTCAATAGACAATTATAATAGGTAGATTAAGAAGTCGGCCCCAACAGTTAATTAAGAGACCCATAAATATAATAAAGGTGGTTTTACCCACCCAGATTGAGAAGTCAGCCCTACCAGTGAAGAGACAGTTCACACGTGCTAGAACTTGTATAAATACAGGAGGCTAGTGCCTCATTTGAACACAACTCACTTGCTCAGTTTGAGAAACAAGTTCCGATATGTTACCGACAAAGGAGAGAGGGAGAAGAGTGGTGCATCTTTGGAGAGGATTATCTGTATTGGCTTGAGTTATCTCTTGAACATTGTATTGGCAATTTATGATAAGGAAGTTTTTGCTGGGTTTTCTTTCCCTAGAGGGTTTCCCAGGATAAATGTCGTGTCTCTTGTGAATGTGTATTTCTCAGTGATCTTGTTCTTATGTTGCTCTTATCTATTGAAATGCAAAGAACTATAATAATGGCATAAACATTTACATGGTATCAGAGCCAACCTGAAGGAAGCATATTTTGCAAGAAAAAAACGTCACTGTTGCAGTACTTGTAAATTAGGGTTTTTCAAAAGTGAATCTTTTCAGCCCTAAAACCACCTACAATGTTGCGCCCTCCCCCAAGGATCATTTTGGCGCTTAGAGTGTACCTTTTCAGTGGCTAGATCTCCTGGAAAGTGAAACCCTAGTTTCACAAAGTACCAAAAAACCAGAAAACCAGAGTACCAGAAGTACCAGAAGTACCAGAAGTACCAGAAAACCAGAAGCACCAGTCCAAAAATCCGCAGATCAAGTTTGAGGGGGTAAAAGTTGGATTTTTGAAATTCGGACTGCACCAGCTAACTCACCTCATCTCAGCGCATCTATCCACTAGATCAAAATTTCAAAATTTGAAGTTTGAAAAATTAGGGTTTCCTCATAAAACCCTAAGTTGCAGTCCCAGAACCAGCTGCAGTTGCAGTTGTAGTCGTAGAACCAGTTGCAATCACCCTTGAAATTTTCTCAAGAGTTTGCAATGATTACCGCTGCTACCAAATGGAGCCACTACCTACAAATACTATCAGAGGTATGTACTTACATATGTTTAATGGTTAAACCCTAAAGAGTATTTGCAAGAGAAGGGATCTCTTGCCATTGATCTAGAAGGATCTCAAGATCCAACACATTCAGAGGAATGATGCAAATTAGGTGTGATTATTCTGATATACATATATTTGTCATGACATTATCAGTGTTGCATGTTGAAGCTATGATCAAATTATTAGAAGAATTGAAAGTTGATCATAGAGCTTATCCTCTAACCTAACCTTTTGTCAAGTTAGTGTATTGTCTTAGTACAGAAGACAGGTTGAAGAAAGCACTCTTCACTTGAGTGAAGGAGACCTGGAAGAAAAGCAAGCACTCACTCTTGAGGTCAAGGCTCTAGGTTTGATTAATCAAGATTCAAAGGTACACATGACAAGCTAATGACTTTAGTTGAGATAACAATCGTCGTAAAGTATTATACTTGATAGCATGTGAGAATATAGAGGTAAATACTTTGCCTAATATGACTAACACCTCCTCTAGGAGAAACCTCGTGTGTTAGTTCCAAATTGCCATGGAAGAATGCTTGGTCACAAAACTATGAGAGTGTTGACCTCATTTTGTATTATATTCCTTACCTTTAATCTTTACTTCAGATAAATTATAAGTGATAGCTCTAAAGGAGCTACTGTGATGATTGTTCGTGCTATTGCTTTATATTATCAGAAGGATATTATTCTTGCTTGTTGTTTTGTTGACCTTGCTCCAGGTCACATGAGGAAGCTATAGAGAAGGTTGTAGAAGGAAACATGCTAAAGGAGAGATCATAAATGAAACAATCATCAGTGGAAAAGAAGAAGGTGGGTCACTCAGAAGTTGCCATGACCCACGCTATTGAAGAATCCATGTGAACTCTAGAAGATTAGCTCACATCAACTACAAGGCGCTACCATACATATGAAAAGCGGTCACAAGGTTACCATAACTCAAAGGTGACCATGAAGGCGTATGCAATGGATGTGCACAAGGGAAGAACATCAAGAACCTGTCTCCGAAGAGGGACAGTGAGATAGAAGGAGTCCTAGAATTCATTCATTCAAATGTATGTGGCCCAATGCCATCATCCTCCATTAATGGCTATGTATACTATTTATCATTCATTAATGATTATTCTGGTAAAAGACCTGGATATATTTGAAGTGTTTAGCAAGATCAAGGAATTCAAATCCTTGATAGAAAACCCTTCTGTAAGGAAGATTAAGATACTCAGGTCAGATAATGGAGGAGAATATACCTCAAAAGAGTTCATGAATTTCTGCAAATATGTTGGGATAAAGATCCCCAACAAAATGGTGTAGCTAAATGGAAGAAAAGAACCATACTGGAATCTATGAAGACTATGATTCACAATCAAGATCTTCCTATGTGCTTATGGGCAGAAGTAACAATGGCAGTTGTTTATGTGCAGAACAGATTATCCCATAGTGCACTTGGGTTCAAGACCCCGAAAGAGATGTTCACCGCAAAGAAACCAGAGGTAAGCCATCTCAAAATATTTGGCTGTCCAGTGTTTATGCATATACCGAAAGAGAAAAGAAACAAGCTGGAACCCTCCAGAAAGAAGGGAATATTTGTGGGATGCTGTGAGGTCTCCAAGGCCTTCAGAATCTACATACTTGGTCACCACCATATTGAAATCAACAAGGATGTGACCTTTGATGAAGAAGCATCACTTAAGAAATCAAGAAGATGCCAGCTTGAAGAAGTATATGAAGAGGAACCTGTAAATCCCAGGATTGCAGAATCCATGAAGGAAGTTCCCAAAGCTGCAGAACCTGTAAGGGAAGTCGTAACTTCCCCTGATGAGGAGACTCCTGAAGATCATGATATAACAGAAGTTCAAGAACCTCCTCAAATGACCTTCTCCCATAAAAGAAAGCATGCTTGGGTAAGAGAGCTTATTCAAGATGGAGAGAAATATGGTGTTCCAGAAGGAACCTCGAGACAGATGAAAAGACCAAAGCCATTCTCCAGTGACACGGATTTGATGTGTAATCTACTAGATGAAGAGCCTACCAGCTTTGAAGAAGCCATTCAAAAGAAGGAATGGGCAGATGCCATGACAGAGGAATACCAATCCATAACGAAGAATGAAGTATGGGAAATAGTTCCCAGATCGAAGAATAAAGATTGGGTATCCTATAGATGGCTCTTCAAAATAAAACATGCTGCTAATGGAAGTATTGAGAAGTATAGAGCGAGATTTATCGCTCGTGGCTTTTCCCAAAAGGAAGGCATTGACTATGAAGAGACATTCACTCCTATGGCCAGATACACTTCGATTAGAACCATTATAGCTCTTGCAGCTAAGATGAAATGGAAGTTGCACCAGATGGACATGAAGACATATTTCCTGAATGGTGTTATCAAAGAGAAAGTGTATATAGAGAAAACCCAAGGATTTGAGGTTGAAGATAGGAAGTCTCATGTCTACAGATTGAAGAAAGCCTTATACAGATTGAAGCAAGCTCCCAGAGCTTGGTATGGCCGTATAGACAGTTTCTTGACAAGCTTAGGCTTTACCAAGAGTAAAGCAGACTCAAATCTCTACTTCAAAATCATGTATAATGAACTAGTAATATTACTACTGTATGTGGATGAATTAGTCTTAACTGGAGAAGAAAATCTCATCGCTGAATGTAAAAAGAGACTTGCCACAGAATTTGAAATGAAATACCTTGGCCTAATGCATTACTTCTTAGGTTCTGAGGTATGGCAGAGTCTAGAAAGGATCTTCCTTTACCAAGGGAAGTACACAATCAAAATCTTAAAGAGATTTGACATGCTAGAATGTAAGTCCATGAATACACCCATGGAAACGAAGCTGAAGTTGTTGGTCGATACTTCGTCAGACTTGATAGATGCCACACTGTACAGACAGATTATTGGATCATTGATGTACCTGATGAACACCAGACTAGACATTTGTTTTACAGTGAACACCTTGAGTCAATTTCTAGTAGAACCGAGATGTGGTCACCTAGTGGTTGCAAAACATGTGATGAGGTACCTTAAAGGTACAATGGATTATGGTCTTAGCTATGATGGAGATCATGACTTCACATTGAGTGGATACACTGATGCAGATTGGGCAGGAAGCCTTGCTGACTGAAAAAAAATTTCTAGATGCTGTTTCAGTTTGGGATTATCCATGATCTCGTGGCAGAGTAGGAAGCAATCCAGTATTTCTCTCAGCACAGTGGAAGCAGAGTACATTGTCGCAAGTTCTACTAGCTACGAAGCTATATGGATTCGAAAGTTCCTGATTGGCCTGTTTGACTTGAAGATGAGAGAAACTGTGATTCTATGTGACAACCAGAGCTACATAAAGATGACAGAGAATGTTGTATTCCACGATAAGGCGAAGCACATAGAGATTCGCTATCATTTCATCCGTGACATGGTATAGAGAGGAGCCTTGAAGCTCCAGTACATTAGC
The DNA here is from genome assembly GCA_009831015.1 of Picea engelmannii. Lineage (NCBI taxonomy): Eukaryota > Viridiplantae > Streptophyta > Pinopsida > Pinales > Pinaceae > Picea > Picea engelmannii. The sequence continues at coordinate 150,333 of ML793147.1, forward strand.
ATGGATGAACAGGTTGCTGATGTGTTGACCAAACCTCTGTCTCGTGTAAAGTTTGAACACTTTCGAGATAATCTTGGTATAGTCCAAAAGGACCCTCCCTGAAAAGGGGAGTATATATATATTCCTTGCTTCTGTCCTCGTTGTTAGACGTAAAGCAAGATGAGTCATTGCTTATGACCTCGCTGTTAGACGTAAAGTAAGACATCGTGTGTTCCTTGCTTCTGACCTTGTTGTTAGATGAAAATCAAGATGAGTCATTGCTTCTGACCTCGCTGTTAGACGTAAAGCAAGACGCTGTGTGATTCCTTGCTTCTGACCTCGTTGTTAGATGTAAAGCAAGATGATGATGTGTTCCTTGCTTCTGACCTAGTTGTTAGATGTAAAACAATATGATTCCTTGCTTCTGACCTCATTGTTAGACGTAAAGCAAGATGATGATGTGTTCCTTGCTTCTGACCTAGTTGTTAGACGTAAAGCAATACGATTCCTTGCTTTTGACCTCGTTGTTAGACGTAAAGCAGGATGATGATGTGTTCCTTGCTTTTGACCTAGTTGTTAGACATAAAGCAAGATGATTCCTTACTTCTGACCTCGTTGTTAGACGTAAAGCAAGATGATGATATATACCTTGCTTCTGACCTAGTTGTTAGACGAAAAGAAAGATGTGACTGACACTGAGCTACCAACTTGTCAGTTGTGACATTGAGCCAGTGTAGTACTGTGATGTGCCAGCCTAGTGTTGTGATGAGGTATCATTTTTACTGATACATATTGATGCAGATGATCATGGAATTCTTTCGAGAATGATGATGTTGTCGATGAAGAAAACTTCCGATGACTTGTAAATATGTCAGCCAATGTTCCAAGATGATATTGACGATACTATCCTCCCGATGCCACTGATGATGCAAACCTCTCTTGCCTGATGCTGTTGAAGAATACCCTTCTTGTTAAGGGGGAGTGTTGAAATAATGTAACTACAAAGAGTATTCTTATTCTTATTGTTATTTTATTCATAGGATTAATCCCCATTGTGGATTCATCATGTCGATAATTGTATTAGGACCAAATCCCCTTTTGCAGATTGGTCAACAGACAATTATGTTAGGATATTTAGACACTTAGGAGTTAGTTAAGATCTACTTGGTCTAATATGTCGTTAGGTAAAAGTGTGTTTCTTTAGTATGCATTAGTATGCATTTGTAGTTAGGAAATCCGACGGTCACGATATGTTCCCAACATA
>ML793147.1:173303-190204 GCA_009831015.1 Picea engelmannii
TAAGGGGGAGTGTTGAAATAATGTAACTGCAAAGAGTATTCTTATTATTATTGTTATTTTATTCATAGGATTAATCCCCATTGTGGATTAATCATGTCGGTAATTGCATTAGGACCAAATCCCCTTTTGCGGATTGGTCAACAGAAAATTATAATAGGAAAAATAAGAAGTCGGCCCCAACAGTTAATTAAGAGACCCAGAAATATAATAAAGGTGGTTTTACCCACCCAGATTGAGAAGTCGGCCCTGCCAGTGAAGAGACACTTCACACATGCTAGAACTTGTATAAATACAAGAGGCTAGCGCCTCATTTGAACACAATTCACTTGCTCAGTTTGAGAAACAAGTTTTGATCTGTTACCGACAAAGGAGAGAGGGAGAAGAGTGGCACATCTTTTGGAGAGGACTATCTATATTGGTTTGAGTTATCTCTTGAACATTGTATTGGCAATTTATGATAAGGAAGTTTTTGCTGGGTTTTCTTCCCCTAGAGGGTTTCCCAGGATAAATGTCGTGTCTCTTGTGAATGTGTATTTCTCAGTGATCTTGTTCTTATGTTGCTCTTATCTATTGAAATGCAAAGAACTATAATAATGGCATAAACATTAACAGTGAATTTGTGGACCATGCGTTGGAAATTCACAAGCATAGTTTCCTCTCGTTCAAACTTGTGTAAAAATGAAATCACCTACCTCAAGCATAATTTCCTCTGGTTCACACTTGTGTAAAAAATGAAACTAGGTCCAAGCATAGTTTTGGCTAGCTTTAAGCTTGTGTAAAAATAAAATCTATCCCAAACATAGTTTTGTTTTGTTTTAAGCTTGCGTAAAAATGAAAACAATCTCAAGCTTAGTCTTTGTTCTTTCTCGTGCTCGTAAATCAAGGAGAATGTAACCGAGTAAAATTTTATCACTTTTTCGGACTCGTAAATGTTATACGAAAAAGGAACCCCCTGGAGTTCTCTTTAAGCTCTTTTCAGACTCTCTAAACATGAATAGATTGTCAAGCGATCTTATTCTTTTCACGCTCGTTAAAGTATTAGAAAGCATGTTTGTTGAGCGGTATATTATCTCTTTTTCGGTCTCATCATACTACTTTATGAAAAATGACATTTTTGGAGTTTCCTTTAAGTGTTTTTAGGACTCTCTAAATATGAAAAACCATAGAGTTTACTTTCTTTGGACTTGTAAAACAAACATCGAAAGACCCATATGGGACCAAACCACTCCTTCCTAGGGTTCATTAAATATACTCCAAGGGACTCATCTGAGGGATGAGATTACAGTCCAAGCATATGTTATCCTCCTCAAGCTTGTGTAAAAATAGAGAGGTACTCGCCATAAATGGTGGGGAAAAAATTGGGAAAGAAATGTATCTAACTTGTATTCTATGGAAGGGTCGCTTTTGAACATGACACCCTTTCACTTGCCTTGTGTCTAGGTTGGAAAATCCACTTGTCTCTTGATCATACTCCTTTATGAGATTACAAATTGGTCTGTGGTCCTTGTTGTTGAGTCAGTATTTCCAAGACAGTTTGTGTGTCATCAATATGTTCAAAGAGAAGTTCAACTCGTAAATCCTTCTATTGCGTCGGCCATTTCTACAGTCCTTAAGCCTTCTATTGCGTCATCCATCCCTGATTCAGTCCTAAATCACTTTTTACTTTGATCTACCTCAAATATTTTTACCCGTTTCGTGTCATTGATGGGGGATACATCAAGGTCCTCCTGTGACGAATCTTTTCCTGTCAACTTCAACTCATTATCCAGGAATTAGACTTAGATACTAATTGGTACCTTGGAACTTGCATGCCTCAATGGTAGGTTTCCTCACTTTCGACAGTGGGTTTTCATTATTGACTCATGATCGGGAGATTTCACCGAGTGTTCAAGTTCAACTCACAAATTTGCATTCGTTGGATTGTACTAGAGTGCCTTGGGGATCATTGACATTAATGGTGACTTCCCTCGCATTTGTTAATGGTATACACTAATGATCGGTAATCAAGTGGTTTCTACCATGTTCGACTTCAGCACATGTATTCGCATGGTTAGGTTCGTACTATAGAGTGGTGGAGATGAAGACCCTCGATCTTTTCTGATAGATTCAGGTTGCATTGGAGTATATTCAGATTGTACTGGTGCATATATCCATAGTGTATGGCTCGTGGCTATGTTCAAATTTCAGTCTTTAACACATAGATCCATAGTGTATTTTTGGTGGCTATGTTCAGATTTGAGTCATATTGGCATGGATCCATAGTGCATTTTTGGTGGCAATGACATGTCTTACTTGACATGGATCTTTGCATGTCAGCATATATGCTTTGAGTCATTTGTATTTTGAGTATGGAAATGCCTACCTCAGTGATGATATATTATTGTAATGTATTTCCTTGTTTGTTGGTAGGTTTCCGACCGACTGTTCCTTGTTCCCTACACACACTCGACAAAGTATTTCAGCTATCACTCTGTTCTAACTTCAAACTTTGGGGGGCTCTCTTTTACACATTATTTTTGTCACCCTTATGACCGTTAATGATTTAAACTTATCCTTTGTCTTTAGAAGGATCAGTGGCTTGAATTCTTGAGGAAAGAAGGGAGAAGAACTTTGCCTGAGAGATGAAATCATATTTTCCTTTGTAAAAATACTAATAAGGAGGATCGTCGCACCCTATCCAGTTGTAGGGGTGCGACGATCCCAGACCGTCACATGCTATACTAAACCTAGCCTGCGACATCGTCGCACTCTGCTTAGTTCTAGGGGTGCGATGATTTTTTGTACATGGAAAAAATGATCATCTTCTCAATGCTTCTAGAAGGAGAAGCTTCTATGGTGAGGTGGCTTCTGATCGGTTTGGATCTTACTTGCTTTTCTGATTTAGTGGAATCATCCTAACCTCCTCACCCTATCCTCTTCAGCTTGTAAAAAGAGAGGAGCTCTCATGGAGAAAGTTAGATTGGAAATTTGGCTTGGGATTGTTAGCTTGGTTAGAGTGGCTTTGAGTTTTGCTTTGTCAAGATAGATTGTGAGTGAATTTCAATTCTATAGTCTCATAATTCCTAGAGCAGAAGTTTGTGGGAAACAAGGGACAATTGGAAGGGACCTTATGACATCAAGGCTTTGGTTGTAATCTATTTTTCTATTATTTAATGCAGATGCACTTTTCTTTCCTATATGAATCTTATTTGTCCATATTGTATGATTCTTTGATCACATGCATAGCTTCATATCAAGTAGGCTCTGTTATTATTGTCTTCGTTGGCTTGTGTTCCTTTGTAGATATTTCTCCATAAGCCTCGTGACGGAGCTTGGATTGCATTGGCGAAGTCAGATCTTCAATATTTAAAAGATATGTTCTAGATCTATTTCTCATTTGATAATTGAAATCTAAGGAAAGAGTGGTGCACTGTCTTATTTAGTTCTAGTTTCATAGTGAAGTTAGGGAGATATGTTTGTGTCTGCACTTACCGATTAATCTGATAACACATAGTTTATGTGTATTTGATGCATGATTGGTACATATTTGGTGCATGGTTTATGTACTCGTTGATGGTACAGGTTGAGGTATAGTTTGGTGCATGGTCGATGCACTTTTTTATGGTATAGGTTGATTACAGGTTGTTATAGGTTGTTTGGTGCAGGTTGATTGTTATGGGTTTATAGCAGTATACCTCACAGTGATAGTGTGACAGTGGTTCCATCATTCTACTTCTACGACAGGGTGATTGGACGAGGCAAGGACAGGTGGTTGTAGCCACCGTTCGGTTGTAGCCAGAGAACATAGGGGGTTGTAGCCTCATTCTTGTTGTAGTCGGAGAACATAGGGGGTTGTAGCCTCCTTCTCATTGTAGCCAGAGAATTGGGTTGGAGCTTCCATCAGGTTGTATCCTGAGAAAATAGGAGTTTGGAGACTCCTTCTAGTTGCAGCTGGAAAACAAAGGAAGTTGGTGCTTCCAATGAATGTAATTCTTAAAGTCATATAAGAAAAAACATTATGTGGTTTTCTCCTACTTTGGGTTTCCACGTAAAAACACTGGTGTATTGTTTATGTGTATTATTTATCATTTGTTCATTGTTTATTTACTATGAAACTATTGGATGATAATGCTACATTGATATAACACTTGCATTTTATGGTTAAAAAGGATTAAATTGATCATTTACTGATTCACCCCCCCTCTCAGTAATCCAATAGAGTTTGTTACGGAAATATTCCCTTGCGGACATGTGAACTTTCTCTTGGATTACATACCCCTATACCAAGACAGAAACACTACGAATTGACACTAACATCCCTTTGAATTCAGTTTGATTTCAGAAAGAGAGAAGGAGAAAGAGTGTGATACACCTTATTTCGAAGTTTGTCCTCGTTGCTCCCAATCTGAGCTTTGAACTCCAAACTCCTTAGCGCAACTTGATACATGCAATAGGCATCAAATACTCTGTTTTATTCCTTGTGCATTTTTAATTGTGTTGCGCACATCTCCCTTCCGACTCTGTGTTATTCCTTGCATTAATTAGTTTACCTCATTATTTTAATATTTAGATATATTTTCGATTTTATTTACAGATTAAACTATTTTATTTGCAGCTTCAGTGACATGCATCCATTTCTGCATGTTCTGGAGGCCTATACCTTGTTCTTGAGGCTTAGCATGCATCCACTTCTACGCGTTCTAGAGGCTTGTGCCTTGTTCTTGTTCTTGAAGCTTAGCATGCATCCACTTGTGCGTGTTCTGGAGGAATATGCCTTGTTCTTGAGGCGTAAGGAAGCTTGCAATGTTCTACATTTGATTCTCAATTCACTGGCATTTATTTTGTCTTCATTTTAAATCATGCATCCACTTCTGTGCATTCTGGAGGCCTATGCGTTGTTCTTGACTCTTGATCAAAACATTGATCTCTCAAAAAATGTTCATTGATTAATAAAAGACCGGGTCTATGGCAATGTATTCATTTAGTAACAAATTTGTTACAATGTAATGTCAGTTGGGTTATGGTTTACTTGTAAATGGATGAGAGGTTGATTTTCAATTATTTCTTGTATATTATTTGGAATGGTATTTATACAGTGCGATCAAATGTAGATTTGGAACATACTTTTCGCTGTACAGCGCAAACCAGTGCTTAACAGTTCAATCTATCCATGAATTTCAAGCCATGAATTATATATATATATATATATAGATCTTTGCGTGTGACTTAGAGTTAGCTGGGAGATGTAAAATAATTTAAACTTATTGCTTAAAGGACGTGTATAGTTCATGACCATTAGCTAGAAGATTGAAGATTACATGCCATGCATGCTTTATATTAATGCATTCAATCGTATATGTTTTTAGTTGTGTTATTATTAGTTAATAACAATAATAATTGTTAATAGTATTAATAATATTTTTAATTGACATATATTGAAATAAAATATATAAGTTAATATACATGAGTTAAAATATATAGGTTGTGATTATTAGAATTAGAATTGATTAATGTAGTTATTATTAATATATAAAGGTTAGTTGTGTTAGTTATTATTAGTTAATAATAATAATAATAATAATTGTTAATATTATTAATAATATTTTATATTAATAAACATATTAATATATAATAATACTTTATTAAATTCATAAATAAAGCATTAATAATACTTTATTAATTAGTCATTATTAGTCATAATTATATTTATTAAAAATATTATTATTACTTTATTTTTATTATACATAATATAGTAATAATTAATAATAAATAATAATGATAATTATTAACTATATTATTAGTGATTATTATTAGTTATTATTAATATACTTAATTAGTTATATCATATCAGGGTTACTTTAAGGATATGTATGTATAATATACATATCCTTTATACAATAATTATTAATTAATCATAATAATTAACTATGTCAACAATAATTTGTTAATAATATATTAAGGTCAATTATTAGGGTTATGATTATAAGACTTATGTTTATTTTAATGGTTTGGGAATATGGTTTAAACCTTAGGTGGAATTTATTATTTTCAATATATGGGCTTTAATGAAAGTTTTATATGTGTGAGAGACTTGCTTTGTTAATTATCCCACCTGTTATAACCCTATGTTTCATAGGATCACCTGGTGATTATGACCTCTTCTTCTAGTTGAATTATATTGTAAATAATATTTTATTCTGCAAATGATTTACAAAATAAAAAGAAAAAGAAAAATAAAATAAAAGAGGGTATATAAAGAGAAAATGACAAAACCCCATGAAATGAATTTGGCTTGATTCATATTGTCTAACCATGATCAAGCTCTTTCAATTTATGCAGATAGGATAGTGAATAATTTTGGCTAAATAGATTAATCTTAGCCTAATTAGTTAGGTTAGTGAATAAGTTTGATCAAACAATTTAAGCTTGGACAAATATCTTAGGTTAGAGTAATTTTTAGCCCAACAGTTTAATCTGGGTTAATGTGCTAGGTAACTAGATTAGAATATAGATTAGCATGTCTTATTTCAATAAAATGGATTAAAGGTTGACTAAAATGCCTTTGATTTGAGTTTAAATGATATATTTTTGACCCCTTGGTGACAAAATTAAGAAAGGGTAAGCTGCAAAAACCCATAAAATGTTGTTATCCTAATTTTTGCAATGATATGTTAGTTTGGCGCTTTGTGGTAAAGAGCGCACTAATCTCAGCGGCTCATCAACGCGCACCAAGATCTACGGTCAGCATCTAATATCATACCCCCCCCGACCTTTCTGCCTTTAATGGTGGAGCGAGGATCCGAGTTGGTGGTATTTCCCGAGAGGGCCCCTCATAACATGGTGGATTTTTTGTTAACTCGAACCCCCCTCACTCCTTACCGCTTACTACCTAACCCCCCCGAGTAAACCACCAAACCATTCTTCCATACCACTCCACTACACCGCCTACACATCATACTCCACTCACCTGTCAGTTGTCACATCTCCATCCACCCATCGGCCATTCATTACCCTCCACGACATATTTGATATGTCCGTTAGACAATCAATGCAGTCGGCCATTACTGTTACCTGTCTGAATCAACATCTGCTCCATAACGAACACCTCGTTTAGCCATTAAAATCCGTTTTTCCACCATTCTGCATTGTTCATCGATCCAGATGCAGGTGACGCCATCATATCCCGTTCTCAAGACAACTGCAATCAAAGATCCCGGTCCACGACCACCATTAAAGCCTGGTAAACACAGTTAACATTTTTTCAGTTTGCAGGTATTAGTTGACGATGGCGCCCAAATCCAAATCCTCTGAGACTGTAGAAAACCCTTTCCTCCCTCCTCCTGTCGATCTGGATTGTATCCCCCTGGCTGATAAAGACTATTTAATTGTAGAGCCGAAGTGTCAATTCGACTTCTTTGAATTACACTTCTGGCTCAAGGATGTTTTTCTGGATCAGAGCAATGAGATTGAACTCTAGGAGTCCAATCTTCCACTATACGTGTTTCCCCGGACATTTAATTTTCTCGAATTTTCCTTGAAATGTCAATCCCACTATCTTCCCGGCCAAAGGGCCATTGTCTCTTTGTTTGGAGCAGCTCTTTTCACCATCACCCCTCAAATGATAGATCAGATACTGCAGATACCCAGAAATGAATCTGCCTCCCCCTTCTCCATTGAAATATTGATTGAGCTATACCAGAAATTGTCTTTGTCGCAGAGAGCTCAAATCTTTGAACTTTTCCTACCTAAAAATGCTTAATTACCAAAGAAGAATCCCCCATATCATTCCTCCATCTTCTCAGTTAAAGGCAACCAGATCATCTCATCCCTATGTTGCCTCTTAGGATACTATTCTAATGAATGGGTGGATGAACCCATTTTGGGTTTTCTATGCATTTTCTCTACTGAGGAAAAGTCCACTACATAGTTTGACTATAGTCAGTTTCTAGCTGACAACATCCATGAACAACTGTTCAAGTTTTCTACAGAAGGTATGTTCAGGTATTCTTCAATATTGGTGTACTTGTTCCTCATTTTCCAAGCAGACAAGTTTTCTTTCTCCCAGCAAAAATTGGACCAAGATGGTAACCCCAACCCGTAACCTCTTGGACATCCATAGTGAGGAAGAACTCATATGAGTTCAACTTGAAATAGTTTATCAACCAATTCTACCATCCAGTGTGTAGTGTCCCCGAGATTGAGCCCTTTGTAAATCTGATGTATGAAATGAATTGTAAATATGTGGTATAGGCTGGTGAGCCAAGTTTGTATAAGCCGATGGGTTTATGTGATTGTTAGGCCAGAGAGCCTAAGGGTTGGAGGCCAAGGGCCTAATTTTGTACCTGTATGTATGCAACACATTAATAAAATATAAACACCACTGTGTGCAGACTGACCACGATGAATGAGTGATGGGGGAATGAGCTTCCACAGAGTGGGCAAGGAATTAGGGGTTGGAAGGTGGGAAAAGGGGCTAAGTGCTAATCCTAGGGGCTTAAGCCTTGCGGAATAATATTTTAATATTATTCAGAAAGACATGTGAATATTATGTTTTTACCCTAAGTTATTTTGGAATGACATGTGACTTCCAAATGGTGGAAGGAACACACACTGATGGAAGCATGCAGCATCACGAGTGACATGTGTCAACCCAAGCACATGCAGATAAAATTGTTGAGTTGAGCTATGATGGGGGTTCCTCCTCCACTCTACCCGACCGTCTGAACGTGAACGGTCTGACCTCTAAAAGAATACCCTAGTGTATCTTCTGAATGGTACGCCTTGTCCGACCCGGGAAGAGACCTTGTGCCATTCTAAAACCGTGGGAAAAGTCTGTGTTAATTTTGGGAAAGTTGAGCCATTCTCTGCCTGAACAGATTGAGCCTGGATGTGGAATCTCTGTCCCCAAACCATAACCGCGAGACCATTCTGTCATTGTTGATCCTGTTGGAAAGCCCGTGTCTGTTTTCCCCATTGGTTGTTGTGGCCACGTAGTGCTGGACTGCGTATGGCTTGTTGGTCAGTTTGTATAACACTCTCTCTAGGTGAGAGAGGTGGTTGAATTGGAAGAATAGGTTGCTTGGCCTGTGAGCGACTCTCTCCAGGTGAGAGAGTGCGCAGAGAAGGGAGAGAACTCCTAGAAGGAACCCTGTAGCTGCCACAGAGCTCTGAGACTTTCGGTCCGGTCTGTTGCTAAAACCCAAGGCAAGGGAGGTTAGCAGCTGAAGGACTATCTAGGTGATAGAGAAGGTGTATACTCCTGGGGTGGAAAATGCATGTGGGGAAGGAGAGTCTGTGGGTAGTGGGTATGAGGGGTTCTTAGGAGAGAATCCCTTCCTTGTGACTGTGTGTTTTCCTTGTAACCTCAGCCTAGCCTAGGATTCATTGCCTTGGGGTGGAGCTTAGTCCCAGCTCGGGGATGACTCACTGCTGAGCTTGATGAGCAACGTGGTATAAGGCTGGGAGGTTCATGGAAGGCTTGCACGTGGTTGGTGTAATTACCACAAGTTTTAAAGATAAGTACCAGATGATGTTCTAATTACGTTTTTGTATCCCTGTGTACTATAATTATCATGTATTCTGTTGTGCATTTGGATTAATGTTATTGACATGGATTATTTATGTTAGTAATAATTCTTATGCTTACTCAGAGCTTAAATGTATTTCTTGCTTAAATGCATGTGGATTATATAATTCCTATATGAGTTATGTACAAAGTGGTGTTACAATTTGGTATCAGAGCGATTAAGCCTTGGTAATAGAAAAAGTAGCGTTACAATTTGGTATCAGAGCGATTAAGCCTTGGTAACAGAAAAAATAGTGTTACACAATGGTATGCATGCTCAATGGAAGAAAAGAACTAAGGGTAAATGAACAAATTCAGAGAATTATACACCTGTCAGACCTAGCTAAAACAAGGGACTAGTACCTCTACCAGAATCATACAGAAATCAAAATTTGAGGATGTGACTTACCCCCTTACAATCTGCCAAAGTATTTTCCTGTAAGGATATTCACTCTGGAATATATCAGACAAATGATAAATTCAGATGATATTCATTTTGTAGCTTTCAAGAAGAAACAACAACTCAAGATCAAAGGTCAGATAGGTCCTTTCATCTGCAATAACAAAGTTGCAAGAGAAAAATCCAACAAGTTGTTAAAGGGAATGAAGTTCAGTCAAAGTTTTCCATGGCACTATAACCCCTGTGCCATCATTGCATAAACCAGGTTAAAGAACAAGATTTCTCCCTATGCTCATGTGCCTAAACCAGAAGTTGAGAAATTCATGAACCAGAGAGAGTGGTAGGAAAATACTTTGATAGACACTGAACAACAAGCTTCACTTGCCCTCATTTCACAAACAAGCACTCCACAGGTGCCAGTAGAGAAGAGGCCCAGAAAAGAAGTCTCTCCTTTAGTTACAGAAGTCTCAGCAGAGGATTTCCAGGTCTACAGAAAGAGGCCCAAGATCAGCCATACTCCTGACAGGTCTAGAGAAGAAGAAACTCAGTCCACCATAGTAACGGAGGGACAACATTCACCACTTTTCTCAGGCAACCAACAAATTATGTCCACTTCCTCATCCAAGAAACAGACTGATACCACAATGTCAACTAAATCTTAACAGGAGTCTGTAAGACTCAACATCTTTGAGAAGTATAATTTGATCAAAAATAATAATGAGTTGTTGACCAACAACACCTATGCACAATTTTGGAAGAAGACATCGACAGTGCAACATAGGTTATTCTCTTCTTTCGACACAGAAAAGGGAAGGATGCACATGGTATTCTTGCAAGCACAGGTGCCTCATCCCAAGGATATTTCTGATTACAAGAGGTCAACATTTGAGTTTGATGTAAAAGAGGTGCATCCAACTGATCAGATGGATATGCACAGACAAACTGGTGAGATGATTTTCTCCACACTGGAAAATACCTCCATGGCTGCTGCAAAGTTGCAGTTCTCCTTAAACAATGTCTAGTCTCAGTTGAAGCTGGAGAAGATATCTTCCCTAGCAAAAGATAACAAGATCAAATCTCTGGAGGAGATGGTATTGAAAATTGCATATGATCCATCCAATGTCAATGCAGCAGAAAAAATCGTCAAAAAGAAGAATGTTGATATAGCATCCTTAAGGAAACAACTGAAGATCTCGGCCACTGAAGATCCACATGCAAAATAAATGGCTGAGACTGAAGGCCAAAAGGAGGAAATGTTGAAACTAATCATGGAGCAGAATGCACATATTAAGGAGATGGAGGCCGAGCTAGAGAAGTTAGTCAAAGAGAAGGAACGCAATGTGCCAATAGAGGTCATCCCATTGAATGCAACTCCCCTCACAAGAATTAACACAACAACAACAACAGCAATAGCGACCACAACAAAAGAACTTCCATCAGCCACTCTAGTGATAGCTCTAGAGGCATCAGAAAAATTGGCAAAGTCAATGGAGGATATGACCCTACAAGGACAAGAAATCAAAAGACTGTAGGATGAGATCAATAACCTACAGAAGCTGAAATCCACATTTCAAGCTAGCTACAACACTGAGATGCACAAATCACAGAGGCTCAAGAAAGAACTACAACAGCTGTAGAAGGAGACTATCGTGTCTAAGACACTGTCAGAAGCCAAAGAAAACATCTTGATAGACATCAGTAAGTCCATGATAGAGATATGGCCCCTTACACAAATTGTGTTTGAACAACATGAGCTAGTGCATAAAGCCAGACAAGCCATTGACAGGATAAGGGGAGAATTGGGAGAAATGCCCACAGAGGCCACATAAATTATCAGGTTCCTGAATTCCAAAACCAAAGAAGAGTTGGAAGTGTTGCAAATTGAGGATAGGATAGAAACAATTCTGGAGGTCAAGAAGGTTTTGACCAAAAAGGGATTAATGTTGCAACTTGAGGAGAAAGCTCAAACAATGGATATTGGAGTTCAGAGGTTTTTCATCAAGGTTGACTCACTACAAAAGAAAGGTCTTCCAGGTTTGCTAGTAATCAATGATAAACTGATTACTCTGTCAGACTACAAACATAAGATACTCACAGTGGCTAAAGATGGTTCCAAGTTTGCAGGCATACAAGGGAGCATCACTAGTAAGGATTTCTTGGAAACTCTATAGTTGGACTTGAGCATCCAACATGAGATCAAGTACATATTCATAACAAAGCCAACCTTTGCCAAATACACAGATATGGATGAAACATACAGAAGGCTACTCAAGGTCTCCATCCCTGGTCAAAAGAGATGGGAAGACCTATGTTCTTTGATTGAGTAGATATGATGTGGATGTCCAAGTCAGCAGGAAGACAGTCAAAGTCAAGTTGATGAGTCACCAACAACATTCCCCAGAATTAGCACCAAGGATTCGAGAAGATCATTAGGATTCCTATTATTTTGTAATATGTAATCTAGTTAGTTAGATTTTCTTTCCACGATATCTTGATCATTAATGATGGAATCGGATGTAATTTTTGTATAAATACTTCATACTTCGAAGTATTGAGGGTTGATGTTTGCACCCAGGAAGTTATCTCTGTAACCTTTTTGAGAAGATCGACCAGTAATAAAAAGATTGATTCACAGGATTCTTGTGTTTGGATGTTGGTGATGTTATTCTTGCTCTGTTAATGTTCATCTTACTCCGTTATCATTTTGTTTTCTAATTATAATTGTTAAAAGGAAGTTAAAGAACAAAATTTTCCTCATGTGCTCTGTCTCTCAATTTTTATCGATCTGCATGTTATTCTTTTGATTTTAAGTTAATAAATTCTTAATTGCTTCTTTACTTAATTGAATCTCTCACTTGTTCTATATTTTCACCACATTTAATTCTAAATCAATCCAACATCTTTACTATCTCACCCTGTGAAGAAACTTTTAAAAGATGTAATCTGATCTTAACCTTTAACACAGACCCCATATCCCATGGATGTTTAATCCAATACTTTCAGCCATCTTTATAAACAAAACAAACAAACCCAGATTCATTTAACTAGCTTAATATTCAAAACTCAAACAGATCCAAATCATATAGAGAGATCCCTCTCTGAAACTGGTAGGGCTAGATCCCAGTTTCGAAAGTAGTTTTGGTAAGTTACCTATGTTAATTTATTCTTCCCTTAACAAACTATGGGAATTATAGAGTGCTAACATAGTGGCGACCATACTGGGGAACTGAACAAACTTTCCATCCTTACGAATTATCTTCCCTAGATAAAGAAAACTTTATTTCTGAACAATTAAAGATCAACCTTTTAAGAGATAAATGTTCAGAGGTTGTTGAAGTTTGTATATATTAATTTAGATTTCTTAAAGCTTAAAGTTTTGGCTCCTAAAAGAGTTCACACTAGATCTCATCCTGATCCAGAACCTGTAACAATTGTAGATAATCCTAAAAAAATACTCAGAAAAAGAAACACAGTAGAAGGTCACGGGAGTAGCAGTCCTCTTCTCAGGGAAAAATCTCTTCCGGAGAAACTTATCACAATCCATGATATTGATTTTGACTTACCTTTTGAAACAACCTTTTCAGAACCAAGTCTGATAGTTTTGTGGATGAAATAGTATTAGATCAAACCTTTATCCAACCTAAAACCCCTGAAAGGCTTTCTCCTAGAACAGATTTTGATCAACGGTTTCTTCAAGAGTTTGACAAATTAGAAGATCTAGTAGCAAATCTTGATCAAGCTTTGTATAAATATCATTTCCAATAGTCAGTTGAACTTTCTGCCATTTCTATTGATGTTGCTTCACTCAAACCTCAAGTAACTCAGAATATACCTCCTAATCCTACATCATCTACATCTTTTGTCACTTCTCTTCCAATCACACAAGTTGTCATTCAGCCTCCCCCACCAATCATGGCAGCGAGATATGCTCCCTTGGTGTTAGTTACTCCTTTACATACCATGCCCTAGGACTATCAAACCCGGCTTCCTCAGTTTGATGGTACAGTAACTCTTAATGCACAACAACATGTTGATAAAATGAATGATTACTTTGATTTGCAGGAAGTTGATGAGGAAGATGTCCAGATGAGACCTTTTGCGCAAAGTCTAAATGGAGATGTCAAAAAATGGTTTAAAACATTACGTTCTGCTAGCATTACCGACATTTCTACTTTCCATCGATTTTTTCTTGACAGATGGGAGGTAAATAAAAACCCTCTTCAAATTTTATCAGAATATGAAAATATCAAAAGGAGTCAACGGGAAACGGTACAAGACTATTGACTTCGTTTCAATAATCTCTATAATGCAATTCCTGCTGATATTAAGCCTCCTCAAGGTTTGTCCTTAATCAAGTTCTCTGATGGATTTGATGCGGATATGTCCTACCAACTAAGAGAGAGGAATTAGGACACTCTAGAAGACATGTAGAAGAGTGCAGTAAGTGTTGAAGCCAATCTGTTGGCTAGGAGAGACAGACAAATAATTGAAAGAAGAGTTGCAATTAAGGAGGAACCTACTACTTCTACCTTTAGTTCAAATGCTAGGATTGACTCCTTAGTTAGAACTATGGGAATTTTAATGGAAAGGCTCGAGATCGGTGACAGGAACCCTCCGAGAGAGAATCAACCTGCTCCCCATCTTCGAAACCCAAATTTCAGAAGGAACCCTCCCCATATCAGACAGAAAGAGCCCAGAGACCAAAGAGAACAGAGAGGTCTTGATTAGCAGATTAGGCCACCTCTTCAAGAAAACTACGCTGATGAAGGGGAGGAGATAATTGAGGAGTTGGATGACATTCACATAAACCTTATGGGGGTTAACGAAAATGATTCTATTTTTCTCACTCAGCAAGAACATGACATGTTTCTACTTTCACAGAAAGAGGTAAATGAGGAAGAGGAAGAATCTGAACAACAAGCCTTCAAAAATTCCATAATGGAATTCCACAGACAATACAATTTAAGAAGCAAGAAGTCTAACGAAAACCAAACTAAGAAAGTTTTTGAAGCAAAGAAACCCTCAGATACTACTCCTAAGAAAGGCCCTAAAAAGAAGAATGAAAAGACCCCTGCAAAGAAGACTCTTGAATCTTCACCAAGAATAGCTCAGACCAAGGTTGCATCCACAAGTTGGCCTAGTACTACTGCACAAAAAACTGTGGCTGATAAACCTGATTCTCAAAGACAAAGCATAACTTCTACTACTTTCAGCTTGGAACGTGAATTAGCCAAATTAAAAATTCCTATTCCCCAGTCAGAACTAATGAGCAAAAGTTCTTACAGATCACAGGTGATCAAAGCATTAAGCATTGAACCAGAAATAGGCACAAAAGCATTAAACATTGAGCCAGTAGTACGTATAGATACTGTAAATGTTGCAGATGATCATCCTGAGCTACTTTTTATTCCTGAGGTTGAGGGACAAACTGACAATGGTTATGTTCCTCCCTTCTATATCAGTCTGAATATTCATGAAAAAACATTACACAACTCTATGATGGATTTCGATGCTTCTCACAATCTCATGCCCAAGGATGTGATGGAGAATCTGGAGCTTGACATCACTAGGCCTTACAAGGACTTATGCTCCTTTGACTCTAGCAAGGTTAAATGCATAGGTTTGATTAAAGATCTATGTATTACCCTGGCATAGATCCCATCTAAGAGCATGGTCATGGATATTGGGGTTGCAGACATTCCTCTGAAATATGGTATGTTATTATCTAGGTCATGGGGTGCTAAGTTAAAGGGAACTTTGCAGTTAGATATGTCTTATGCCACCATACCTGTATTTGGACAATAGAGAAGATTGTACAGAGATACTTTGATGAAGTACATGGTCAACAGTCAAGAGAATCCACATAACTATCCTTTGTACTCTTTTCACTCTGACCTGGACTCCTTCATTTTATATAATGATGGTGACTTGGGTAATCAAATTGCACAATTAGAGGATGATGCATCTAGCCTAGAGGAAAATCAAGTAATCACTGAGGAAAGTAAAATAGAAACTGTTGAAACACCAGAACCTCTCTGGAGTATGGATTTCGATGGAGCAGTCAGTAAAGAAGGAGTTGGAGCTGGGGTGTGGATACATAATCATAAAACAAGGTATTCAGAAAATCACTCTTACAAATTAAATTTTCATTGCACCAATAGCATAGTTGAGTATGAAGCATTGATGCTCGACCTGGAGCTATTGAAGAAACATGGTTCCAAAAGGATTATGGTAAGAGGTGACTCTGAACTGGTTGTTAAACAAATTAAAGGTGAGTATTCTGCAAAACATCCTAGACTCGGAGCTTATAGAAATGTTGTTTTGGATTTTCTACAATGTTTCACTGAAATTGACTTGCACGTAATGCCCAGAGGCCAAAATATACTTGCAGATGGACTGGCTACTTCGACAACCAAATGTAAAATACCTTTCCATCCAAATTGCCAATACACTGTAGAGGTGAAATGCAGGCTGACCGTCCTAGACAACATCAGGTACTGGCAAGTATTTGGCAACGATGAACAAATTGAAGATTTCTTGTAGTCTAAAAATTATTTTGAGTGTACACATATTGATTTAGATAGCGATGATGATAGTGTAAATAAATCAGACTTAGAAAATGATAGTGTAAATAAAGTAGATTCAAATGAAATAAACGAAAAAGATGAGGACTCAAATATTTTGCAACTCAAGAATAATATTTTACCTAGAGGGTTGGTTCCTTTAGAAGAGTTGTTTGATTTCAACGATGTAGCAGAAAAGCCAAAAATAGAACCTACTGGGAAAGAATTAGAAGAATGTAATATAGGAACAGATGAAAAACCAAAAATGATCAAGCTATCCAAATCTTTACCTCTAGAGCAAAAACATAAATATATTGAACTATTCAAGGAATTTGTAGACGTCTTTGCTTGGGGTTATGAGGATCTGAAGTCTTATGACACTAGTATCATACAA
>ML793147.1:190254-201189 GCA_009831015.1 Picea engelmannii
AAAAATGATCAAGCTATCCAAATCTTTACCTCTAGAGCAAAAACATAAATATATTGAACTATTCAAGGAATTTGTAGACGTCTTTGCTTGGGGTTATGAGGATCTGAAGTCTTATGACACTAGTATCATACAACATAGAATCCCTATAAAGGAAGAACATAAGCCTTTCAGGCATAAACTTAGGAGAATTAATCCAAAGTTAATGCCTCTGATAGAAAAAGAGACAAAGAAGATGTATGATGCAAAAATAATAGTTCCTTTAAGATTTTCAAAATGGGTTTCTAATCTTGTTCCTACTAGAAAGAAAACTGGAGAAATGAGGCTCTGCATTGATTTCTGGAATCTCAACAAAGTCTCCCACAAAGACAACTACCCTCTGCCTAAAATGGATCACATTTTACAGAAAGTAGCTAGAGCCAGTAGGATCTCTTTGCTAGATGGCTTTTCTGGCTATAACCAAGTTCTTGTCCACCCGAATGACCAAGAAAAGACAACATTCACTACATCCTAGGGCACCTTCATGTATGTGAAAATGCCCTTTGGTTTGATGAATGCTGGTGCTACTTTCCAAAGAGAAATGGACATTGCCTTTGGAGATGAGCTTGGTATCTTTATAGTCATATACTTGGATGATGTTACTGTCTACTCAAAATCAGATGAGGAACATTTACAACACCTCCGACGACTATTTGAAAAGTGTAGAATGTTTGGGATCTCATTAAATCCCAAGAAAACTCTTTTTGGTTTAGATGAAGGAAAGATGCTAGGGCATATAATATCTAAATATGGAATCAAGATAGATCCCAACAGAATTGTGGCTATCCAGAAGTTAGAACATCCCAGAAACATCAAGGAATTGCAATCCTTCATAGGAAAAATAATTTTTCTGAGAAGATTCATACCCAATTTGGTAGAACTCCTCAGGAATATTACAAATATGCTTAAAAAAGATACAAAAATAAAGTGGAACACAGAGTTTAAACAATCATTTGAGCAAGTAAAACATGCACTTACACAAGCCCCTGTATTAATCAGTCCAAATTACACTAAAGATTTCTATTTATTCTCTTTTGCATCTGAACACACCATTGCAACGGTCCTTTTGCAGAAAATCAGTGAAGGCCATGAACAACCCATAGCCTTTTTCAACAAGTCATTAAGAGATGCTGCACTAAACTACAACATAATGAAGAAACATGCTTTTTCCTTGGTAAAAGCAATTAAAGATTTTAGAGTTTATATTCTCCATTCTCATATCATTGTTTATGTTCCAAAAGCAGTGGTAAAAGATATTCTGACTCAGGATAACCCAGATGGTAGGAGAGGGAAATGGATTGTTGTGATTTTGGAATATGATATAGAAATCAAACCAACTAAATTGATCAAGGGTCAAGGTTTGGCCAAACTAATGGTTGAATATCATGGCCTCCTCGTCACAATGTGATGTAAATATCATGTCGTCGAAATGTGATGCAACTATCATGTCACCGCAATATGATGAAAATATCATGTCATCGCAATGTCACACAAATATCATATCGTCGCAATGCGAAAACCAAAGCCTTCTTGTCGCAGTGCGACAAACATAACATCGGCCCAATTAATGCATTAAGGCTATGTTCAACCTGGTATATTTTCTAAGGCTATGTTTGACCTAGGCTATTTAATAAGGTTATGTATTAATACTTTATTAATGTATTAGTATGGTCATTAAGTTCGTAATAATGTATTACTAAGGTCAGTAAAGTCAATGTATTACTACTTTATTAATGTATTATTAAAATGTGTTAGTGTATTAGTGTATTACTACTTTAGCAATGTATTAATTAATAATGTGTTAATAAATTAATATAATACATTATTAAATTATCAATTAATTAATAATTTACATTATACATTAATGAAAATTAATACTTTAATTTAGACATTACATTAATGTAATGATGCATTATTTATGTATTAATACTTTAATAATGTATTACTATTTTATCAATTTTTTAATGTATTAATACTTTACAATATACATTAATGTATTAATGTCATCGATAGTCATGGTCATGGCTAGCCATGATCTTCTACAGACAACAATTGTCAAACATGGTTAACCATTGTGAACCATGGTCAACCATAGTGAAGGTCATGCAAAGTGAAGTTCTAGGGAAGTTAACAATGGTCATGTTCAATTAATTTTAATATTGGTCATGGTCAACCATAGTGAACCATGACCATTGCCAATTAATGTATTAATACTTTAATAATGTATTATTAATGCATCGTCCCAATTACTAACATAGTAATGTTGCAATGTGATGAACATAGTAGCATCACAATCTGAAAAACATAGTAACGCCCCATTGTGTCGAACATAGCCTTGTCATTCCAATGTGACGAACATAGCCCCACCATCACAATGTGATCAACATGCCTTATCATTGCACTATGACTAATATAGCCTTGTCGTTGCAATGTCATGAACATAGCCTCGTCATCACAATGTGACGCAATTATCCTATCCTCGTAATGTGATACAAATATCCTATCATCACAATGTGATGAACATAGCCTTGTTGTCACAATGTGTTGAACATGTCCTTGTCTTTTCAATGTGATGAACATAGCCTCATCGTCGCAATGTGATGAGCATTGCCTTATCGTTGCACCATGGAAAATAAATCCTTATTATCACACTATGAAGAACATAGCCCTATCATCACACAGTGAATAACATAGCCTTATCGTCGCACTATGACGAAGATATCCTGCAATGTGATGAACATAGCGTCGTCATCCCAATGTGATAAAAACATCATGTCCTCACAATGCGATGCAAATATCCTATCATCACAAAGGGATGAACATAGCCTTATTGTCGCTATGTGTCAAACATGGCCTTGTCTTTGCTATGTTCTAAACATACCCTTGTCATTACAATGTCACAATCATAGCCTTATCGTTGCAATGTGACCTTGTCATCACAATTTCACGAACATAGCCTTCTCATCTCTATTTGACGAACATATCCTTGTCATGGGAATGTAATGAACATAGCCTCGTCGTCGCAATGTGACCAAAAATTCATGTCATCGCAATGTAATGCAAATATCATGTTGTCACAATGTGATGCAAATATCATATCTTTGCAATGTGAGGACCATAGCCTTATCGTGGCTATCTCACGAACATAGCCTTGTCTTCACATTGTGATGAGCATGGCCTCCTCGTTACATTGTGACTCAAATATCATTCCATCACAATGTGACGCAAATATCATGTCATCGCCATATGATGCAAATATCGTGCCATCTCAATGTGACGAAAATATCATGTCTTCGTTATGCAACGACCATAGCCTTGTAGACACAATGTGACGAACGTATCCTTGTCGTCGCATTATGACGAACATATCCCCCTCATCACAATGTGAAACAAATATATTGTCATCACAATATGATGTAAATATAATGTCATCACAATGTCATGCAAATATCTTGCCATCGCAATCTGACGAACATAGCCTCGTGACGACAAGGCTATGACCTCATTTAATTTAGACAAGGCCATTATACATTTATGTAAAGTAATACTTTAATTTAGACATTCCATTAATGTAATAATTCATTATTAATGTATTAATACTTTAATAATGTATTACTACTTTATTAATGTTTTAATGTATTAATACGTTAGCAATGTATTAATTAATAATGTATTATGTATTAATGTCATCAGTAGTCATGATCATGACTAGCCATAATCTTCTACAAACAACAATTTCCAAACATGACTAACCATTGTCAACCATGCTCAACTAAGGTCAACCATAATGAAGGTCATGCATATTGAAGTTGTAGGGAAGTTAACAATGTTCATGCTCAACCATAGTTAACAATGGCCATGGTCAACCAAAGTTAAGCATGGTCATGGTCAACCATAGTCAATCGTGGTAATTTTTAATTAATGTATTAATAATGCATTACTATTTTAATATTGTATTTATTAAAGTATTAATAGTTTAATAATATATTTAATAACATATTATTACTTTATTAATGTATTAAAACTTTAATAATGTATTAATACTTTATGTGGCCAACATATCCTTGTCGTCACATTGTGACGAACATATCCCCCTCATCACAATGTAAAGAAAATATCTTGTCGTCACAATATGACCCAGATATAATGTCATCGCAATGTCACGTAAATATATTGGCATCGCAATGTGACAAACATAGCCCCGTGACGACAAGGCTATGACCTCATTTAATTTAGACAAAGCCATTATACATTTATGTAAATTAATACTTCAATTTAGACATTGCATTAATGTAATAATGCATTATTAATGTGTTAATACTTTAATAATGTATTACTACTTTATTAATGTTTTAATGTATTAATACTTTAGAAATGTATTAATGTATTAATTAGTTAATACATTATAGTATACATTAATGTTTTAATGTCATGAGTAGTCATGATCATGGCTAGCCATGATCTTCTATAAACAACAATTGTCAAACATGACTAACCATTCTCAACCATTCTCAACTAAGGTCAACCATAATGAAGTTCATGCATATTGAAGTTCTAGGGAAGTTAACAATGGTCATGGTCAACCATAGTCAATCGTGGTCATTTTCAATTAATGTATTAATAATGCATCCTTGGATGGGGCGCCACCCGGACAAAGTCTGAGGACACATGGAACCGGGCGGCCAGGGGAGTTATTAACCCCGGCTGCCAGCCCATAGATATTAACTCCCCCATGGCTCACACCATGAGGAGAGTAAAGGTAGTGCATCTGGCTAGACTGTCTGGGTTAATGGCCATACGAGCAAGCCAGACCAGGTGTACCAGGACCAGGTTGGTTGTCAACTCAACTTCAATGCTGAGGAAGGTTGTCAACTAAGGGATAAGCAGTAATAAACGGGCTTTCGACCTGGTGTATTCCTCCATTTTTCATCAGCCCTGGTGCATTCCTCCTTTCCTTCTTTTCGGCTCTCCTAAGAGTTCCAACATTGCTGCTCTCTATGTTATTTTCCTAAACACCAACATCATCCTCCCTAGTTCTGATACCCTTCACTCGCCATACACGCTCAGTCCCCTCAAGCTCTTTCTCAGCACCTCCTCATTCTCTCGCTCCTCACTACACCCTCACTCAGCCTCCATTCCCGCAAACCTTCATCTCCATACTCTCCCTAGCATGCCCAAGGGAAGAAGGAAATCCAAGAGGGGCACTCATTATTACAACACCCTCTCTCATCATAATAGGCTCTCCCCCTCCCAACTGGATCTTATTGCTCATTTTGTGATGACCTTCGACACACCAATCAGAGGATGCGAGAGGCTCCACAGTCTTCTCCTCTTCAGCTCCATGGCATCAGCTCGGTAAAGGAGGAAGAGTCCTCCTCTTGTGCACACATCCCTCCATCCACCCCCCCTTTTGCTTCATGGCCTGAGATCGATTAAAAAGGAGGCGTCACCCTCGTGCGCGTGCCCTCCTCTAGCCACCAATCTCTTGGCCCCCCCAATTGGCAATCCACTGGACCCCTACCACGGCGATGGATGTTGTATGGTGGAGGAGGAAATCCCCCCAAGTTGGAAAGTCGAGGAAAACGAAGTGGCAACCAATGAGATTACCACAGAGGTAGCTGGCAAGGAAGAGAAGGAGGAGCAGCCTGAACAATTCACAAACCACCTCACGGAGGAGCACCTTCAACTCCTCTTCGAAATCAGGAAAAAGAAGAATGATCAGATGCACTCTCAGAGCATCTTGGCCAAAGGATGGACATCTTGTTCGACACATTATCAGATGCTCCTGCGTGTGCCAGATGCCCTACATGCGGTCAACGGTTCCCCCCGGTCTACACAATTCATGGACAACCAGGCTCGACAATGGAGTAAAGCCTCCATGTTATGGTTCTTTATCAATTCCAGCTGTAGGATTAATGGCTTAGTTTACCACAGTAGCAAGATAGAAGAACATATAGTTTTTTCTTATACTGTTTATGTAGTTTTGTCAATAGCAAATCTGTCAATAGTTGGTCCAAGAGACCATCCGAATATTGTACACTCTTTTTTGTTTATGCAGATAGGTTGCAGAATTATGTGTAAGCATTTTTGTTCAAGCAATTCTAGCACCGAGGATGATGTGTCAATCTCAGAACATCTAAGAGCCACCTGTTCTGGTTTCCCATCTGTGGTAGAACATGTGGCTCACACTTATCATTATACAGCTTACAGATGTCATTAATATAAGGATCTACTTTTATTTACAAAATAAAATGTATTAATAATGCATTAATACTTTAATAATGTATTTATTAACCTATTATTACTTTATTAATGTATTAAAACTTTGATAATGTATTAATACTTTATTAGTGAATTAATACTTTAACAATGTATTAATATATTAATTAATTAATAAAGTGAATTATTAATGTATTAATTCTTTAATATGTTACATTATACATTAATGTATTAATTAATTAATACATTACATTATTAATGTATCAAATAAATAATAAGTTATATGTTACATTATACATTAATGTATTAATTAATTATTACATTAAATTATTAATGTGTCAACTAAATAATACATTATATTATACATTAATGAAAATTTATATTTTAATTTATACATTATATTAATGTAATAATGTGTTTATACTTTATTAAAATCTCACTATTTAATCTACTGTTAATGTATTATTTAATTTATGTATTAATACTTTAGTAATGTATTTATTAAAAATGTATTAATGTATTAAATAATTAAATTAATACATTTTAGTATACTTTAATGTATTAATGTTATTCATAGTTATGACCATAAGAAATTATAATCATGATTAACCATTCTAAACCATGATCATTCTCAATAAATGTGTATATACTTTAATAATGTATTAATTACATTATGCATTAATATATTAATACTTTAATTTATACATTATAGTAATGTAATATTATATTGTTATTGTATTAATATTTTAATAATGATTTATTAAATACATTAATGTATTATTAATGTTTTCTTTATTAATGTATTATACTTTTGCAATATATCAATTAATAATGCACTAATTAATTAATATATTTAATAATGTATTAATATATTTAATAATGTATTAATATATTTATTAATTAATATATTACATTATTAATGTATCCATCAATTAATACATTATCAATGTATGAGTCAATTAATATGTTACATTACACACACAAATGTAATTAATACTTTAATTTATACATTAATAAACCATTACATTATATACATTTATATAAGATATTAATGTATTACATTAATATAAGATATTAATGTATTACATTAATAAGTTATACTTTTTTTCACACAGAAAAAATAGATACAATGTTATTCTATTAGAATCAAGTGTTCTTTCAAGATTACAAAAAAGATCTATAAGATTGTAATATCTAATAACTCCTCAAAATCTTGATATTTTGTTTAAGTTCTATATAGTTGCTATTTATAGCTGTCAATTGCTTTACATAACATATTCTTACTTATCAAACAATGAAAAATTAAACTTCTTTCTGGTGTCTGGTTACACTGTAATGCATCATTAGAAAATCATAAAACTATATGTGTTAACAACAATTTCTTTGAAGATCTCCTCGTAATAAAAACAACCTAGGGGGCTCTCCAAAGATTTTTTGGAGAGTTGATATGCCACTGTGTTGAATTCTCTATGGATATGCATGAAATGAATTCCTTCAAAACTCGTCTTTAAGCTTTTAATTTGTTCTTTCCAGCTGAGTAGATATATCAGGTTCAAATTTAAGAAATCATTAATCCATTCAATAGTGACTTTGGAGTCACCAGTTGCCATCAAATTTCTTATGGATAGTCTCTGTGCAAAGAGAAGAAGTCCCCAAAGTCCCAAAATTTTAGCCTTCATGTTATTACCCTTTCCTCCTGCAAAATAAGATTTATAACTATGATGTGCACTTAATTTTATGTAAATGTCAACACCATGGTTGTCATTCACAGCTGCACCGTCAAAGAACCCTATTGGATTCTCATCAAAGAAAACTGGGTTTAGTATAGAATCCACTTTGTCCACTTCTCATGTGCCTTTAAATTCTTTACTATCAAGTAAAATTCTAGAGGTAGTTTTGGAGTCCTCTCTTTGCCAATTTTCAAATAGGATTTTGTTCTTGTACTTCCATATTCTTCAACTAACCAGAAAAGGTATAAATCTCATTCTTCGATATTTTGTAAACCACTGCAATAAATTTCTTTCTAGTGTAGTTTGCATCCATGCATCTGAAAAATTAAGGGATTTTAATATTTCTTTCCATATGTTTTGAGTGGCTTCACAATGTATTAGCAGATGTTATGTTGTCTCATTGTCTTTAAGACATAAACTGCAAACAATAGGTCCAATGCCTCCCCTTTTCTTATAATTTTCTACAGTGAGGATACTGTCTTTTAAGCATAACCACATAAAACATATAATTTTTCTTGGTATATTAACTTTCTAGATAGATTTATACCACCATTTATAATCACCATTATGAGAATTAATAGCAATGCAATGATATGCTAAGTCAGCAGAAACTGATCCAAATGCCCTGTTCCATGACCACACAAGTTTATCATTTGACTTACTAAGTGAAACTCCACTACTTTTCAACAATGCAATGTAAATGTTCCATTCATTTGACAGATCTCCAGTTAATCTAAGTTGATTGGCATTTAACTAAATTTGAGAATTGTTGAGTGTGTTTGGAACGGTTGCTTATGCAATGGAATAGATACCCTTATTATTGAGGAAATGGATTAGAGGTACAGACAACTTATATGAAGAATTATCTCCAATAAAGAGATCATTTCCGATAATAACTTGTTTTTCGCTCCCTACTTGCTAGGCCAACCACTACTTAATGATGTGAAATGAGCTCATAATTTTTTTCCAGAAATTAGAGGCATTTGGGTACTTGAAGTTACCTTTCCTTATCCAAGAAGTCAAGTCGACTCCTTTTATGTATTTTCCTTTAAGAATTTGACTCCAAAGACTATTACCAAAAATTATCCTCTAACAAGATTTAACAGCTAATGATTTGACAAGCCAATAAATATTTCTTATACCCCATCCACCTAAATCTTTAGGAGATGTAATGGTTTGCCACTTGGACAAATGAAAACCTGTTGTTTTGTTCGCTCCTCTCCATAAAAAGTTTGCCATAAGTTGTTGGATTTTGTGTATAATAGAGGTAGGAACCTTCACTAATCTGAACCAATACACGAGAATACTTTGGAGTACATATTTCACTAAAACCAATCTTCCACCTAGAGAGAGCCATGGAAATGTCCAATTGTTTATTCTTTTAACAAACTTCTCAATGAACCAATTCCAATCCAATATTCTGTATCCATTTGGTTTTAAACAAAAACCTAAATATTTCATTCCTTCCTCCAGGTTAATGAAGGAATGTTGAACTCTGAAATTAATCATTTTTTAAGACTAGAGTCAATGTTTTGTGCTAGAAAAACTGATTTATGACAATTAACCTCTATACATGATGCTGTACAAAACATTGTTAAGATTGATTTAAATTTTAGCAAATATATAATTATAACGTATTAGTATAGATTAATAAGTTATAAGTATATGTTAATGTAAAGTAATAATTAATTAACAAATTAATAGCCATCCCCAAAACATGTTGTGGGGTGAACTAGAAACAATCACTTTATAAAGGTGAAAAATGGTGCCCATTTGCCTATATCAACCACTTGTATAAACTAGTTGTATTTTAAATTTTATTTTTGGAAACTTTAGTATATGTTTTATTAATATTATTTTTAATGTATGGATGCTTTAGTATATCATTAAAATTCACCTTGGAGCCCTACCAGATCCATCGGATTACTAAAACCCTTTTCACTGGAGAGAGGGCCATTAATGCACTTACATTTGAAGTAGGACTTCGTAGATTGTTCACATTCACGGTTACATTGAACGGATGAATTATTGTATTATTTTCGGTTTATCCCAATCTAAACCGATACGAAAAAATGCAATGTTATTACCTAAGTGCACGGGGTCCTACCTTACCTGAAAGAGAGGCAAGGCGGGCCCACATCACTAGCCGAGAGGAAGGAGAAGGAACCTAGCAACACCTTTACTGATAGAAGTGCCCGAGAGAATAAAAATGACTTACTGACAAAGGACATTAGATATGGCCATTGAATCAAATTCAGTAAAGCATGTAGTTCAACCCAATTGTTTGTGCCTCTGCCTAGAACCATGTTTATGTCTAATCGCCTCTGCCCAGACCCATGTTTATGTCTAATCAATGCGTCATTTCTGGTGGGAGGTAAGATTCGAAAATGCAGCAATGAGGAAATTGCCACCGGGAACTTATTTTGCTTCCGCCGTTCAAACGGTGGTATTAGTTCCTTCCACCCATCCATTGAAAAACTATTTAATAGTAAGAGTAACGGGTAATAATTTAATAGTAAGAGTAAAGGTAATAATTTTAAGAGTAACGGTAATAATAAGAGTAAAGGTAATAATTACGCCGATAGGCGTCCCCCCTATCAGAATCGATGGGTTAATTAGTCTTTTAATCAAAAATTCTAATCTTATGGCCTACAATGAAAGATGTCGGCATATTCTTCGTCGTTCACTCAAATAAATGAATAGGATTTAATGTTCTTAACTTCCGTGCATTTATGAATGCGTCCATTTCTTTTTTTACTTTTTCACATTTACTTAATCTTGATTAAAAAATTACTGCCCTATCCATCGATTGCCACGCTTAATAATTAATTTGTATAATCAACCTCATTGCCACGTTCCAGTAATTAGAGAAAGATGGCGGGTCGCTTCCTGTACCCACGACTCCGCGCGCCAGTCCACTGCAGCAGTTGTTAACATTTACCCAGCATCA
>ML793147.1:204912-214999 GCA_009831015.1 Picea engelmannii
TTGGTATCAAGTTGGACATCCTTCCATGTTCCAACATCATAGGTTTGTACACTCAAATTTTCAAAATGATTCCAATAAGACTCTGAATATACTCCACAAATTCACTAGATACAAATTAATGAGGTTATCAGTCATTACACATATGAATCCACAATGTTTCTCAAAGAGGCCATAATTACCATAGTCTTCTTTCTAAACTTCGCTCTCAAAATAACCACAACTTGGGACGAACTAAGGAATAAGTTTGACTCTGTAAAGACATTAAATGAATATGTAAAATTTTAATTCTTTTGAATTATAAATAGTTTATAAACCACCATGGGAGGTTATAGAGACAAGGAGAAATATGAACAATTACATCAGTGCAACTTTCATTTTCCCTTCATGTAAAGGGGTCATATATCATGGACTTTTCTATCTAGAAGAACTTAGGAGGAGGATTGTGTAATCCAAATCTCAAGTTTCAATTAGATAAATGTAATGTAGTTATGCATATTTGTAGCAATTCACCATTTTCTTTGAAGGTTAATTTGTGAGTATTTTTTTTATTGAATTTAAATTCAATTTAATTATGCTTTTTATTATATTTGATTGATGTCAAGTATATTAATAAATGAATAATTGTGAATTTTTTTTTTGTGTAAACACGAAGAATTAGAGTGTTAGAATAGAAATGTGTAGTTCAATTTCTAAACAAAGTTGTAAATTAAGTCATATGTTCTTACTCATTTATTACATCTCTCTTTTGTTTCTTTATAATTATGTTTTTGCACACAAACACCTACCATATTAATGTATCTGTAAGGTACCATATGTAATATATTATGCAGAAACAAGAATATTTAGAAAATATCAAGGGAACGCCAAAAATATTAAGAGAGCGGTACCATAAACCTTTATTCAAAGAAAACAATGTTCACTTGCCTCTTCGAGGGGGCAACCTCCAGCAGAGAAGAGATCTATTACGGTGCTTTCTTCAGACAAGATTTCTCATACCTCCTATTAGCACTCTGTAAATCTGTCTAGCTGGAAAACAGATGATAGAGGTAACTGTTTCAACCGACTTTAGGTTGGATTCTTACCTTTCCAACTAGAGAGGGCTCTCTCTCTCAGGCATATAACTATTTGGGGTATTCAAAATATCTGGCAATGTGTGTACAGAGGTCAGATTCTGCCATGGTGTAAAATTTAAAGGTGGTAGGACAAAACATAAGAGCGGGGCCATTGGGCAATGGGGTTCGTTCTTGAAAAAGTATGAAGAGTTATAAACTATGTATTTCTAGAGGGAACAGAGGAAAAATAGGTATGATGTTCAGTCAAATGAGTAATATGAGACGGTAGATGAAAGGAGAGACTACTATTAGCAAGAGGCATCGAATAGAGGGCAAATCTCTTGGTGTAGTATTAGAAGAGGAAACATAAGGGCTGTCTACTGCAAGCAGAGCACCAATCATGGGTGAAGTCTGAAACAATAACCAAAAATACATAACAAGTATAATCGATGTGAGAAGGAGCACTAGAAAAAATGAATTCCTTCTATTACTTAAAGATTATTACTAGAAGGAAAAAACACATTCATGAATATAAAGGATAGGAAAACACACTGAACATCAACACCGTGATGAATCTTGGCTATCTAAGAAAAACCTTATCTGCTTATATTAAAGTTCAAGAGAAATTACAAAGTTCTCCTGCTATAAGGGCAGGCCCCTCTCCGGTAAGTCCAACATTCATTTTTCTTTTAAACAATATATATAGATGAATTACATATGGGATTCAAAACGGATCATCTACCCCAAGATTCCAAAAATAGACATTGGAAACAGAAGGAGTAACGCACAACAACTGAACTCTTATTTTCTAGGGCACATTATAATAAAAAATGACATATTCGAGATTTTTACCCTGAACGCCACTTGTCTGCATCATCACAAATTTCCTTGAAACGTACTTAATTTAGTTTGTAATTTATTTCGGGTTTGCAATCTCTTATTTTAAGGTGTCAAGCAAAGCGGGTTGGCTTTCTCCAGTACCTTCAACCATTTCAGCTTCAGTCTCCTTCCTCTGTCACTTGTTCCTTTTACTTTCTCCATCTTGCATGTAGGACCCATCTTCATATCCATTAATGATTAAATCTTTCATGACATGATTTAATCTGATCTCTTTACCTACTCCTGATTCATCTGCAGGCTCTATGTGAATTTTTTTTGCCAATATTTGTACAACAAGATTTTCTTTCTTCTCCATCGACGATTTTGTCAGATTATTTGAACATCTTGGTTTGTTGAAGGCCATTGGATCCGTCTTCTCCATTTTGGTTTTCCAAGAAGCATGAGCTTATCTCCGTTAGATGTACAAGAATTAGACGAACGATTCGATTTGCGATTACCTCGTTCTATAATCAAACGTTAATCACCCAAAACAGAGTAATGTCACCCATGTTTTGAATGGCAGTCGTCATCGAGTGCCAATCATGGGCCACTGATGAAAGTCCTTGCAGGGATAACAGATTATCACATTCGGCTATTGATTTCAAATGATGATTATTCGAATCGTTTTTTTGGCGATGCTCACCTGGCATCGCGCGGATGAAAAGTACCCAAAAAAGTGTCTCGAGGTGATTTGACTGGCTGTCAACTTTCCCTTTCCACATGCGACCCTTGGATTCGACACATTTAATAATATTTTGACACATGACATCGGGATCGGATTGAGTGGTTTTGAGTTCAACCGCTTTTCCCCCCGATATGCATCTCATGGCACCACATGGCCTCGAGGTGAAACCGTGGTATTCCTATCGGCCTGCTTTCAAACTATTAACCTCCGCGTTAGTTCTCGGCCCGATATGCTCCATGATCGTTTATCTGTGGCGCCCGTGATCTGTGACCCACTGGGTCCCATCAACTTCACCTTTTCGCTAGATTTAGCCCCGCCTGTTAGTCTATCGATCTTCTATACCGATTTAGCCTTCTGCTAAGTCCCGAGACTTAGACTCCATATAAAAAAAATTACATTGATAACATGGGCTCCAATTGGGGATTCTATCATGCTTGTGAGGTAGCAAAGAACAATAGACCTTGTGCCTTATCCGTTGGAGATTCTCTCACAATAGGTGTGTTCCATACCTTGACCTGTCACCAATGTCTGTTGAAAACTGAAGTTTGCACGCCACTCTCACTTAGAGGCTGAACGCTTTATTTGGAGACCTAAACTAGAAAATGATTGATCTACAAGCTTATTTGCGCCTACCTACCCTAACTACTCAAATGTACTGCCAATCAAATGAAATCAAAATGCCAATGCAACTATGCCAACATTTTATCCATTTCTTTTTTATTTAGCACATGCTTGCTCCAAAGCATGTTCACTGATAACCCATTCGAGAAGTTATATATGAATTTGAATCTTAGAATTTAAAAAATATTGGGATTTTTTATTGTTTCTAGAAAAATTACAAATGGATCTTCCAACACATGCATAAGACCACAATCATGTTTCATTTCTTCCACTGCATTCTTGATTTCATGCGATTTACCCTGTTGATTTCCATCAAGAGGCTGAAAAATCCATTGAGACTGCTGGAAGTAACAACCTCCTGAATCAAAAGACAACATTGGCTAGAAAGAAACCACTGGTCTAAAAAAATCCATATCTAATACTGACGTTGATTGGCCATCATCTTCATCTCTGAGCTTACAATCCATCCTAAGCCTTAAGTTTTGATTTTTAGAATTATCCATATAACATGCCACAGGGTCGTGAAAACCATGAAAAACCATTTCTTCTTGATGAACAAAAACAGAAAGACAAGCCTCTTTCATAATTGTTTGTTGTTCTTGCTCTATTCTGTTTGTTTTGAGAACATTTTCAAATGAAATGGCAGCAATAATTTTGTCTACTCTTCCATGCATGTCAACAAAAACATCCATACATCCTTGAACATATTCAAATATGACAGCCATATTATGTGTATCAATACTATCCTCTTGTTCATCAAACAATATTGGTTTGGTTTTATTAACCTTTCAGAAATTTGCTTGAGGACTGTCATTTTGACTTTCAAATGAATGAAGGGGAATAAGTTCTTGTTCATAATATTCTTGCAAATGTGGAAAGCTAACAACATGAACTATTTCACATTCTAGAGTTCCCATGGATGTATTTTCAAAACCATGATTTTCAAATGAATCAAATAAAACCACTGCCTCTTCATTATCTTTCTATATTTATGATTGAAAAGTGGCATACATTGTTTTTCTTCTTTCCTGAAACTCTGTGTCATTTTTTTGTTCACTGCTTGGAGTTTCCATAGATGCAATTTCAGAATCCTCATCCATGTCTAGGCCACTTAGAATTTGAATAACCACATCATTCATAGGGGAAGAAAGACAACTTTGAAACACTTTTTCTTGCTGTAAATCTTGTCGAATATCTTCATCAAGTTCAGGAGAAGGAAAATGACTTTTAACAACAATTCTTGATCAGCTTCATATTCATTTCCAAGCTGGTAGTTGCGCACAAGATGCAAATTTGAACTGAAATAACCTTCCATATAATCAGCCACATGATTATTAAATGCATGAGAAGGTTGTTGATCTTCCTCACTGATAATAATTTGCTCATGTAAAACAGTGCCATTGCGGTCAGACCTTCCTTCTTCCTTTGTTATCTCATGATTTGCTTTCAACAATTCAAAGGAAGAAAAACATAATGGAAGATAGTTTTCATTTGCAAGTCCACTTCTTTCTGAATATTCAACATCAAGTCTGGAGGATTTCTGATTTGAAACATTATAAACATTTTGCTTCAGCAATTTTAAAGAAGAAAAACACAATGGCAAGGTTTTTTCACCTGATTCAAAACCTTGGTCATTTTATTCACTGTTGTCATATGCACAATTTTCAATTTCTTTGGATTATTGAACACACTCATTTTCAGATTCATCTTCGACCAATGGCTACAATTTTGAACTGACAAGACCTTCTACATAATAAGTAACACGGTCATCAAACACATGAGAAGATTGCTGCAATTTCTTGTCAATTTGTTCCAGTGAATCAGTGTGATTTGGCATCAACACACATTCCTTTGTTTCAATGATGATCTTAGAATTCTCTTTCAAAAATTTAAATGAAGAAAAGCATAAAGGTAAAGAATTCCCTTCAGTTGATTCAGTACTTTCTTCTTTGTAACTACGATATGTAGGTTGATTGTTCTCATTATACTGATGAAAAAGAACATTTTCTGATAGAAGAAATGCAGTTGGTTTTTCTGGGAGGTCATCACCATAATCATCATCATATTCATCATATATAGGCAAATTAACAACATTTGCAATATTGTCTAACAAAAAAAAACTTGGGACATCAACCTGTTCCTCAACAAACTAATTTGCAAACTCATCTTCTTGACCACCTTCAAATGAATATATGAAGCAATGAGCTCCATGCTTGTCATGGGGTGGATCAGAAACTACATAAGTGCCTTCTCTTTCAATAAGTGGGATATAATCCTTTGCAAAATCATTGACATTTAAAACTTCAAGAGGACCTATGATATCATCAATTTTATGCTCTAAATTCCAGTCAAATGTTCTTTGTTCATACTCATTCTCATGTCCTAGAGCACCCAACCCTTCATTTTGAATCTATTCACATGCTAGGATATTATGTTGAATCTGCTGAGCATCATTAAAAATTTGTTGTAAGGTCCTAGGTTTTCTTTCCATCAAGAGGAACAACAAATCTGGGTGAAAAGTAGTGGCATACTGGAGCATGGAAACAACTTCAATGGGTTGAATTTCTTTGGGAAGATCATCATAAATACTGAAAAACCTTCTACTAAATGTGGAAATGGTCTCATTGCTCTTCCCTTTCAGGGCATAGAATTATGTAAGTTGTAGGTCTAGAGATTTCTTCTTACCCAAAAACTTTGAAAAAACACTCTTCAATTCTTCCCATGAGCTAATTGTCTCTGTATTCAAATGTTTAAACGGTTCTTTGGTATCTCCTTTCAAGGATTGAGATAAATCCCTCATACAAAAATCGTCATGGTCAATATCAAAAAAATCTATAAAATGCTCAAACTCTTGGATGTGTTTTTCAGCTGTGATGGCACCATATTCCCCATAAAAAATAGGTAGGTATTCATAGTGCTTTGGAGTAAAATCATGAAGGATGTGGGGTAATTTTAAGGGTATGTATATGTCCTGGGTCTTGGAAAGTGTTGGATCAAGTACAAGAGGTGAAATATCAGCCTTGGTTTCATGAGGCTCATCAACTTGGTCATGGTTATCACATGGCTCAGATGGGAGATTTTGATCAAAATTGGTGATAAACTGAGGGGATATCTATATAATTTTAAGAGGAGGGTATACAATTTCAATATTATCATGATCATCATTTGCATGCAGCAGGTGAAGAAAAATTTGCTTAGCATGTTCAGGAAAGGACAAAAGGTAATTAACAACAAAAAATATAATGTCTTGGAAAAAACTCAATTTTAGGTACTTGTTTTCTCCCATGATGTCCTTTCATACCTCTGTCAAGGGATCTCATCTTCGGACATTGGAGTCGCCAATGATGTTTTGGAAGCTGGATTCTGCATTGAGAATGGAGTCACCAGTGAAAATTTAAATTTCTGGATTCTTCTACCAGTGGAATCACCTTCAAACTGAGTTTTTGATGTGTGGATTCGCCAGAGAAGGAATACAACCAATATGTGCCAAAGTGTCTATTTCTCTCAGACCTTAGAACTCAACCATGACGTTCTTTCCCAGGGAAAATTTTTCAATTTCGTCCCTGGCAACGACGCTAGAATGTTATCACTCTGTAAATTTGTCTGGCTGGAAAATAGACGACAGAGGTAACTGTTTCAATCGACTTTAGGTTGGATTGTGACCTTTCCAACCAGAGAGGGCTCTCTCGAGAATATAACTATTTTGGATATTCAAAATATATGGCAATGTGAGTATAGAGGTCATATTCTACCATGGTGTAAAATTTAAAGGTGGTAGGACAAAACATAAGAGCAGGGCCATTGGGAAATGGGGTCCGTTCCTGAAAACGTATGAAGAGTTATAAGCTATGTATTTCTAGAGGGAACAAAGGAAAAATAGGTATGATGTTCAGCCAAATGAGTAATATGAGATGGCAGAGGAAAGGAGAGACTACTATCAGCAAGAGGCGTCTAATAGAGGGAGAATCTTTTGGTGTAGTATTAGAAGAGGAAACATAAGGGTTGGCTACTACAAGCAGAGCACCAATCATGAGTGAAGTATGAAACCGTAACCAAAAATACATAACAAGTATAATAGATGTGAGAAGGAGCACTAGAAAAAATGAATTCCTTCTATTACTTAAAGATTATTACTAGCAGCAAAAAACACATTCATGAATATGAAGGACAGGAAAACACACTGAACATCAACACCATGATGAATCTCAGCTATCTAAGAAAAACCTTATCTGCTTATATTAAAGTTCATGAGAAATTACAAAGTTCTCCTGCTACGAGGGTAGGCCCCTCTCCGATAAGTCCAACATTCATTTTTCTTTTAAACAATATATATAGATGAATTACATATGGGATTCAAAACGGATCATCTGCCCCAAGATTCCAAAAATAGACATTGGGCACAGAAGGAGTAACGTACAACAACTGAACTTCTATTTTCTAGGGAACGTTATAATAAAAACTGATATATTCAAGATTTTTACCCTGGACGCCACTTGTCTGCATCATCACAAATTTCCCTGAAACGTACTTAATTTATTTTGTAATTTATTTCAGGTTTGCAATCTCTTATTTTAAGGTGTCAAGCCAAGCAGGTTGGCTTTCTCCAGTACCTTCGACCATTTCAGCTTCAGTCTCCTTCCTTTGTCGCTTGCTCCTTTTACTTTCTCCAACTTGCATGTAGGACCCGTCTGCATATCCATTAATGATTAAATCCTTCATGACATGATTTAATCTGATCTCTTTACCTACTCCTGATTCATCTGCAGGCTCTGTGTGAAATTTTGTTGCCAATATTTGTACAACAAGTTTTTCTTTCTTCTCCATTGACTATTTTGTTAGATTATTTGAACATCCCATTTTTCTAAAGGGCGTTGGATCTGTCTTCTCCATTTCCTCTGGTTTTCAAGGAAGCACGAGCTTATCTCCCTTTGTTGTACAAGAATCAGACGAACGATTTGATATGCGGTTACCGCGTTCTGTAATAAAACATTAATCGTCCAAAACAGAGTAATGTCACCCATGTTTTGAATGATAGTTTTCATTGAGTGCCAATCATGGGCCATTGACGAAATTGCTTGCAGGGATAATGACTTATCACATTCAGCTATTGATTTCAAATGATGAGCCTTCGAGTCAATGTTTTAGCGGTGCTCACCTGGCATCTCACGAACAAAAAGTATCCTAAAAAGTGTCTCGAGGTGATTTGACTGGCCGCCAACTTTCCCTTTCCACATGTGACCCTTGGATTTGACACATTTAATGATATTTTGACACATGACATCGAGATTGGACTGAGTGGTTTCGAGTTCAACCGATTTTCCCCCCGATATGCATCTAGTGGCACCACATAGGCTCGAGGAAAAACCATGGTATTCCTATCGGCCCGCTTTCAAAAGATTAACCTCTGCATTAGTTCTTGACCCGATATGCTCCACGACCGTTGATCTATGGTGCCCATGATCTATGACCCACTGGGTCCCATCAACTTCACCTTT
This sequence comes from Picea engelmannii, assembly GCA_009831015.1. NCBI lineage: Eukaryota > Viridiplantae > Streptophyta > Pinopsida > Pinales > Pinaceae > Picea > Picea engelmannii. Next base: position 213,645 of record ML793147.1, read on the forward strand.
CCGCTAGATTTAGCCCAGTCCGCTAGTCTATCGCTCCTCTATACCAATTTAGCCTCTTGCTAAGTCTCGAGACTTGGACTCCATATAAAATTTTTTACAGTGATAACACCTCCTACTCTTATTTATACTAATTCTATCTTCTAAATAACATTCTAGAAGTGGAAGCTTCTATTAGGTCTTCTTACATTGACTTGTTCCCATTTATTTAATAGGGCTTATTAACTAATTTCATCCTTTATTACATTGAAAATATATCATGCTAACTAATGTTATCATTTATTACATGGAAAACATATCATGCTAACTAATGACCAACTAAGAGGGGTTAGGGTCGGATCCTAACATGCCCTCCTCCTTCAAAAGTAGCCTTGTCCTCAAGGCTGAAGATGTGGAAACTGTTGCAATATGGTCGTTGGTTCCCAACTTGCATCCTCTAGAGACACGTCCTTCCACTTGATCAACACTTCTTTGATAGTTCAGCCACGCAAGTGACGCTCGCGCACGTTGAGGACTGATTCTGGTTGTAGCCAAATGAATCCTTCTTCATCTAATTCAGGTAGGTTGGTTTGAACCCTGCAATTCTGACCCACCACTTTCTTCAAATAAGAAACATGGAACACCAGATGTATTTTGGAGGTAGTTGGAAGTTCTATTTTGTAGGCAACTGGACCAATACATTTGATAATCTGATAGGGGCCATAAAATTTGGGTGTCAACTTGTGGTGGCCATGGCCTTTGAGTGAGGTTTGCTTGTAAGTTTGGAGTCGAAGAAACACTTGATCACCTTCTTGGAAAACCCTTTCGGAATATTGTTGGTTAGCTTGTTGCTTCATATTATTTTGGGACATGTGGAGGTTATCCTTCAAAGCCGGAAGCATAGCTACTATACCTTGCGACAACTTATTAATAGCCTGGACCTTTGATATTCCTGGAAGATCTGAATTTACTGAAGGTGGTTGTTGGCCATGCATTGTTTCATATGATGTCATTTTGGTGGTTGTATGATATGAAGTGTTGTACCACCATTATTCCAATGGTAACCATTGCACCCACTGATGTTGTTTGCTTGAGGAAAAACAATGCAAGTAGGTTTCCAAACATTTATTGACAACTTTTGTTTGGCCATTTGTCTAGGGGTGGTATGTTATGCTCATATTCAATTGTGTGCCCTGTAATTTAAACAATTCTTTCCAAAATGTGTTGGTGAAAGTTGAGTCATGATAAAACACAATGGATGTTGGCATGCCATGCAGTTTGAAAATCTGATCAATGAAAACTTGTGGTACCATAATGGGCGTAAAAGGATGTGTTAAGGAACAAAAATGTGCATGCTTTGAGAGGTGATCTACCACAAC
>ML793147.1:226053-241951 GCA_009831015.1 Picea engelmannii
AATTCACAATGTTAGTCTAGATTTTGCCTCATTATTTCAAATTTAATGAAATTGGGGTTGTAAATAAGATCTCCACCAATTCAGAAAATACACCATATATGGTAAATATGATGTGCACACAAACATAAAATCAATATTGATTTATTGACAAATATATTAAGGCATTGGTAGGCACACAATCTGTATGGATTATTTGCAGCAATAGAAATGCTCTACTATATTAGATTGCACCCAGGGATGGAATTTGACGGGCAATTTGCTCATCAAATACGGTTAAATTTTTTTAATAACCATCGAGATTCTTCGTTAAAACCCGTAGAACAGTCATTGAAGCCAGGAAAACCATCAAATTTGACGTGCTCATGCGTTTTGAAATTCCAAGCTTGATTGCACCCAACCAAAAAACAAACAATATAGTCTAAATGGACTATGCACAATAACAAGAGTGCTCTGGTATATTCGATCAGGCCCAACCAAAAGACTAACAATTGAAATGCAAAGCTAGTCCTAGTCCACACTAGATAACTTAGGATGCATTCACATCATCACTCAACAATGCAAAGGAATGAATAAATGGGGAATGGGGGGGGATGCTGCTAGGGAATGTGCACGTTTGGTTAAGCACAATTGTATCTTGCCTCTCCTATGTTAATTATTTCAGTAGTGGATGGTTGGTGTAGTTTGAATGCATCAAGATTTAAAATCCTTTACATCATACATAGATATGTTGTGTGATTGCGTAAATACTCCATATTTTTTTTGTTGGAATAATGTCGAAATTAGGAGTTTTGGAATGGTGTTAAAATGGAATATGGTTAACGCATTTTTCCTAGGTAGTTTTACGAGATCTTGATTTTATCTAATGAGTGGTTTCATATCCATAAGTTTAGGGGAATGTTCTAAGTTTGGTGTTGCCTCTCTCGACTATAAATGTATGTAATTTCTTGATTAATGAAAAGTGTGTTTCGGGAGCATCTTTGCTCACTGTTCCGCAGTGTGAAACTCTGATTTCGAAGTTGGTATCAGAGCTCAGAGAAAGAGTCTTCATTTGGAGAGAAGGATTGAAGCTTCTCTCATTCCTGTCACAAAAGATTCTACTGCAAAATAGAGAAAATCCGTGTGAAGAGAGGAGACACGCTTCCGCCACCCACCGTAAAGAGACATGTATGTCTGTCCTCCTAGTGTTGGATCCGCTATTTCTTTGAAGGCATTTAATCCCCCCTTGATTTATTCTCTGATACCACAAATATTGTAATGTAGAAAAGAATGTGGATCGGGCATAAGATAAAGAAAGGGAGGAAACTCTCAACATAAAGGAAAATGAAGAGAACTCAAATTATAATGATTTAGTGAAGTTCATGAATGTTTCTTAGTGTGCAGATATTAGCAACAACTAGAGAAAAACAATAAAGTTTGAAGAAGAATTACAGTTTCTTGAAGAATGGCTTACAACATCATGTTTTGATGGAGCGTGCACAAAAGTTACAACTGCAGATGGAGAATCAATGAATGTTGAAGACAACATTGTTAGGATATTTAAACACTTAGGATTTAGTTAAGATCTACTTGGTCTAATGTGTCGTTAGGTAAAAATGTGTTTCTTAGTGTGTATCTTTAGTATGCATTAGTATGCATTTGTAGTTAGGAAATATGACGGTCACGATATATTCCCAACATAGAGTGATCTGATGGTTCATATTCTCCTTGATCTTAACAGCCATTGATCCATGGCTTAGCACCTGATTGGTCCATGATATCTATTTAAAGAGCATGGAGGGCCATTTTCCGATGATCGATTGTGAGAAACTCTCTTGTAAAATCTCTCTGTAATATTTTTCTTTTGCATTAATAAACTTCTCCAAGTGAATGCGTTGGTTGGGTCCGTGGATATTTCCTCGTAGGGGTTTTACCATGTCAAAACATCAGTGTGTTGATCTTTGATCTGGTTGTGTGAGTGGTTACTGAAGGTGTTCATCCTCTGGTGGAATACCTATGTTGTCAAACATGGTATCAGATCTTGTTTGAAGACCCGCACCTATTGTAGATCGAGATCGTGAAGATGAGTTGTCTCATCTCCGTTTTCTTCCATTTTCGTACATTGCTCGGCTGAGAGGACTATTCCATTGCGTCTGGAGCACTCGTTTCTTTCAGGAACACTTTTCGTTTCACTTGAAAAGGTTTCCATTTTCCCAAGATATGACCATTTCATCTAGATCTCGAGGTATAAAGCCTGAATACACCCTTTTTAAATTTTTTTGCAGAGTATTATTTCGGTTTTATATTGTTTGTTCCCTAGTTTCTACTCATTTAGATCTATGTATTCTCTTTTCCCCGCACCCTGTGCGATCTCAGAAAATCAGAAACATATAGGAAAAGGTGCATTTTTCGGGTAAGCTAACTGAGATCTAACCCTTGTTGTCATCGAGAAACGAATTTTTTTTCTTGTATGAAAAGAGTTTTTTTTAGCATGCTCTCCAAGGTCGTCTTCAACAACAACAACACTCTTGCTAAACAATACAATATGTTTTGATTGCCTATTTGGTTAAAAGTTTCCTTATTGAGTAAGAGATCTTGAGTTCAAGTCTCTCTTTTTTCTACTTTTGTTTTTAAAAAGTTCATGCTCCATTGTAAAGTGTATTTCCCTTCAAGTATAAAAGTGAATCACTATAAGTAGTTTTAATATTTTAGAGTTATCTATTTTGCATGCAACTTTTCTTTTATAAAGTAACTTCATTGTAAAAGTGAACCCCACTTGTTTTTTATAAAAGTGAATCACTTCATAAAGCAACTTACACCATCACGTGGTCTTTTGGTTACCGTTTATGCCTTTTTTTTAAATGGCATAACTTTCACATCCGAAGTCCGCTTTCAGTGTCATTTTTTTTAAAACTGCCTAATTTTTTGAGATATTTCCATCCAGATCATCAGTTTCAGTTTTTAAATCTATATTATCTACATAATTAATATGGCTTCTTCAAATAATATTTTTCTTACCAACACCAACTATTTCCAATGGAAATCCCATATGGAGGATTTATTAAAAAGTAAAGGCTTGTACTTGATTACCTTGGGAAAAGAAACATAACCTATTGATGCTAATAAGAAAGTCAAATGGGCTAATAGGAATGACGAAGCATGTGGCATAATCAGAATGTCCATCTCTTTTGATTTAAGGTTCCACCTTCAACAAATTGATAAATCTGATGAAGCTTGGGAAAATATTGAATATGTGTTTGGTAAACACGATATTATTCATGTACAACAGTTAGAAAATCAAGTACTGACTTTAAGTCCAAGTGATTTTTTTTGCATTGAAGACTATCTCTCTAATTTTAAAACACTCATAATTTTATGTGAACAATGTAAGATAAAGATGGACAAAGAGAATTGAATCTATCTTATTCTTTCTAAGCTAGGTAGTGCATATTTTGTTTTTGTATCTACCTTTTATGCCATGAAAGAGGCTCTAGGGATAGCTTATCAAAAACCCACTCTTGAGTCCTTTTGTGATGTTTTGATTAGAGAGCAAGATAATCTTGTACAACTTGGAATGATCAACACTGCAGGTACCTCCAACAAAGCCTTAGTCATCCATTAGAAAGATAAACCCGAGAATCCCAAGAAGCAACATCCTTGCCACAACAACAAGAAGCATAAGGGTCCCAAACCCTCTCAGACAGCTTCCGCTCCTAATGGTGACAAAGGAGAAAATACAAAACTAAGAAGACTGACAGACATTGCAACTTTTGTTATAAAGATGGTCATGATGAGTCCAAATGTTTCAAGAAGATGGAATCTTTAGAAGCATTGATGAAGAAGCACAACATCAGTGTTGATTCTACTTCTTCTTCTTCTTCTCATGGACATGCACTTTATGTTTCTGGTTTCTCCTTCAATACAACTTCTACTTCTTCTTATGATGAGTGGCTTATTGATTCTGGAGCATCTTATCATATGCCTAAGAATAAAGACATATTTTCTGCTCTAAATGAATGTAACACCAAAAAAATATTTGTTGGTGGTGATAGATCTCTTAGTGTTGTAGGATATGGAACAACTCAAGTAGAAAATGTTCATTTCAATGATGTATTATGTGTTCCAATTATTTCTTGTAACCTTCTATCAGTATATCAAATAATTCATTTAGGTGAAGGTAAAACCGTCTAGTTTTCACCTCACCAAGTTATAATCAAGGATCTAAAAGATCCTAAGAATGTTCTTGCAACTGGAATTGATGATGATATTACTAGGTTGTACAAGTTTGACAACTTTGGGTCATCATTTTTTTCATTAGTTTTTGTTTCTCATAGTGATGACTTGAGCAAACTTTGGCATGAGCGGTTTGGTCATCTAAACTATCGCTCATTGCAGCAACTATGTAATCAACAGATGGCGACTGGTCTTCCTCCTATTTCATGAAGAGATGGTGTTTGTTTCGGTTGTGTTCTTGGAAAATATTATTGGGACAGTTTTGACAAACATGCCTCTTGGCACGCCTCGACCCCTTTGCAACTTGTTCACAGTGATTTGTGTGGTCCAATTTCTTCTCCTTCTTTTTTCTGGGTGCAAGTATTTCTTAACTTTCATTGATGACTTTTCCAGACGTACTTGGGTTTACTTCTTAAAACTTAAGAGGAAGTTTTTGACAAGCTTTTGGCCTACAAGGGCCTTGTAGAAAAGAAATTTGAACATCATATTCAAAGGTTAAGAACATATAATGGAGGTGAATATGTGAATAATAATTTTACAAGCACTGCACTACACAGGACATCCAAATGCAACACATTGTTCCATATACACTACAAAAAAATGGTGCTGCTAAGAGAAAGAACCACACATTAAAATAAATGGCTAATTCTATGATTCAATCTAAGGGATTAAGTCTAAAGTATTGGGAGGAGGCCATAGACTATGGAAATTACATAGTAAATCACTCGCCCACAAAGGCTCTTCAAAATATAACACTGGAAGAAGCTTGGAATAAAATTAAACCAGATGTAAGTCCCTTCTATGAATTTGGCAGCACAACATGGGCTCACATTCCTGATGAGAAAAGGAAAGCATTGCAGCCTAAATGTGAGAAGTGCATATTTGTTGGTTATTCTGAATATGTCAAAGGTTATAGACTTCTTCAACCACATTGTAATGAAATTATTATTAGAAGAGATGTTAAATTTGATGAAAATCTCTTGGCCTGTGAGCCTAATTCGATGTTGGCACAAGGGCAGACCCGGGGTTCAAAACTACAACAACGCACCAACAAAACCCTAACTACCGGCCCTTTTGGAAACACCTGCAAAGAAGATGAAGTCTCATCCGAGGTAGAGGCATGGGTGGTTGTAGGACTCAGATGTCTTCAACCTTAGATGGGACACAGATCTGTGACTGTAACACCTTAACAGAGCACTTAGCAGTTATGATTCATCAATATTCAGTCTTTTAGCTTACAACACAGCTAAACCCTATTAAAAGATCAACGTAGTATTCACATAGATTCAATAGACTTAAGCACTAAGCATAGAAACATAGATCAAATCTAGCATTCATTCCCATTATTCAACACTAAGCTACCATATTAGATCCCTCTAAGCATATATTAGAGCATTAAGCATTCAATCACATAGATAAGAGAATAACCATAAAGCACATAACAATCACAACACAGGATATACATGGTTCACCCCCACCCTGGGGCTACGTCCACCAACTCTTCATCTTATTTATTAGCTTCTTTCAATCTTCTTACATGCACAAAGCCTCAAAAGAAACTCCACAGAGGATAGGATATCTGCGCACCTCGTCAGATCCTCCTTCCTTGAGTTAGGTCCAAGAACAGAGCCTTACACAATCTGGACACAAAGAACTACAGATGACTTGCACTTATCTCTGCAAGTCTCAACATACAATATGCACAAAGCCTCTTACAATCACTTGCACTTAGCATAGCACTCCTTCTCCTCCTTCTTCTTACATCGCCTAGACTTCTATTTATACATTACAAAAAGGGGCCTAAGCATGGGTAAACCCATGGGCCGATATTCCCATTCCCATTACATATGCCCAAAACCCAAAAAGCCCTAAAAAGGGGTCGAGATCCCAGGATCTCTGCTTCGCCTTGCACTCCACCTTTGACAGCCTGTCGAAGTCTCAAAAGTAGGTCAAACATGACCAAGGATCCTCAAAACTTGGTCAAGGGCCAACAGGCCCCCAACACTCACCTGTGACTCATCCCGAGTCACTCTGGTCTGGGTAGCTCTGCTTCAAAAGCCTCGAGCTTGGCTCGAGCTTCTTTGACCTATTGTTGTTCCATGGCCTCCTGCTCGACGAACTCTTGGATAACTGCTTCGTTGACAGGTCCCTCTAAGCGCAGTTCAGCTGCAGTGACGACTTTCTCCAGTTCTTCTCCTCGGCCTTCAATCTCTGCGAACAATTGGCAAGCCTCATCCTGTATAGGTTGGAGCCTTTGAGTCACTTCCATGCATTTTCTCTAAATGGTGTGTATCTACTGTTGAGCAATGCGCTATTCTTGGGATCGCTTCATCCTCTCAACGACTAGCAGGGGCTTCAACTGCGCCTGTATTGTTTCTACTTGTTGCTTTTCCTCTTGGAGATGTGACTCCAGTGCCTTCAATTCAGGATCCTCAGTGAGTCGCTCATAAGTCTGGGCACTGTGATCACTTAGTTGTTTGCATGCCATGCCGAGGGCCTTAATTCTTTCAACTGTGCTTCAGGCAGTTGCTTCTCTTTGATCTCGCACATCCTATGGAGTGTTGGGCATTGTTCGTAGCTCTAATTCTGTTATTCGTTGTTGTAGTTGTTGGATAGATTTTGCAAGCTGTGCTACTTGATTCTCTACTCAGTTTTCCGCCTTTGTCTCTAAGCCCATCACATAGCAAAGTGCTCCGTTGACTGCTTCTTTGACTCCAAGTTGTTCTACGATCAATTGTTATTTTTCTTGCTTGACCTACGCCCTCTCTTCTTCAAAATTGGCTTGAAGGACATCCTTCTCCTTTTGTGCAACCCAATGTTGCTCTACCATTTATTTCTGGGCTTGTTTCAGGGCCATTGTGGCCTGGTATTTCTCAGCTTGTGCTCGATGAAGGCGAGCTTCGGTCACATCAGCTAGTCTTTGGAGTTGGGCAGGCTCATCTGCCAACTCTGGTTCTTCTAATGGCAGGGGCACAGTAGAGACTGTGTTTCTGGATTGAAGGGCCTATTGCAACCCTCTGAGTTCAACCTCGAATCTATCATACATCTCCTCCTTCTTGGCTTCATGTTTCTGTAAGATGTCCTATGAGGCATCTGCTATAGCTGCAATGATGAAGTCAAAGTCATCTACAGTGAGCACAGTTTACATCTTAGTCAAGGTGGCTCTGGATTTCTTTCGGGAAGTGGGTTTTGTGGGAGAAACCTTCCTTTTCTTCAAGGGATCAATCTCATCAACAGGATCCCTAGGCAGTGTTACTTCGCCTTGCTTCTACTAGTATTCTTTGTCATTTGTCTCTTCTACTTCATCATCACCCCCTTGGCTAGGTGATACTAAGGCAGTTTCTTCCGATGCGTTGCTCAAGTCTTGGACTTCTTTAGTATTCTTCCTTTTGCTTGTTCCAGGTGTGTCATGTTCTTTGTGAGCGGCCTCCGAGCTGTCAAGTTTGGGATCAAACGTCTCTGCAGGGTCAGTAGGGATAAGGAGGTCTGCTGACCAGTCTTTAGTTATCTCCTCGAGGTCCTCCTCTGTGACCTTGTAGTATGACTGAATCTCCTCTTTATGCTCGTCTTCTCGCGTAGTGATATAGATGAAGTGTCGATCTGCACGAAACTTCATGAGGGGTCAGAACCGATGCAGGGTGTTTGGCATCATGCGAGGTACAACTTTGATGGCCCTCCTCAACTGGAGATAGTACGTATGAAAGACCACGTTTGAATGCCAATATTTTCCCATATCACTCGAGTACTAGAGCGTGGTCAACTTCACAACAAGCGACTCGAACGGCTCAATGTCCCGGAAGGTTGCACCTTCCATCATCTCCCGAGCGGTAAATGCGATGAGGATCAGGAGCTAGCTAAAGTGGAACTCATAGCCCTGATCCTGAGCTTCGCGACAGTCTAATTCCAACTGGTTGACCAAGTACTTCAGCCAGTTCATCTAAAGACCTTCTACACATTTCCCAACGAGGTCAACAACAAATTCTGTGACATGTGTAGGTCTATTCTTTCTCACGATATTTCCTGTGATCAACTGACAGACCAGGTGCACTGCTCCATTTTGGATGGAAGCTACCTTGTAGCCTCACGTTCTCTTTTCTACATCGCCATATGTGTCTTTGATCTTCTGTGCTAATGCGTGATCTGTAGCCTTCCCTAGATAGAAGTCTTGCGAGTCGGGTCCCTACATGCTCAATCTGGTGATCCTATGGATCAGCGTCAGATCGACTATGATACGTCGATCTAGCCATAGGTAGCCGCCATGGTAACATGAGAGCAAGAGCTTAACACAGGCGTTAACATCCTGGTGCCTTCCAAAATGTGAAATCTTCATCACATTCAAGAGAGTGGACTGCGCGAGGTTCATAGTCCATGGCTGGGGGATTATTTTCAAGTTCTTCCCCTTCATCCTGGTCAAGTATTTGTAAGGAGAGAGCATACTATGGTTCTTGCGGTCTCCTAGGTTGAAGTCATTGAACTTCAATGTCACAATCTTATCCTACTGCATTCTAACTACACATATCCCCTTCAAGAGGTACGCAATAACCAGGGTGTAATCAAAGTCCCTCGGGACGCTGTCACGACTCACCACACCGGCCAGAGGCAGGATGTAGTCGAGAAATATGGTTGGGATTAACTTCGCGTTGGCTAGGTCATATCTGTTCTTGGTTCTCTTTTATGCTGCAACTTGGGATGGTCTGAATCCGTGAGCAGTCAACAGAGAGGCTTGCACTCCTCTCGTGGATGATTTTTGAATACCTGTAGACATTAATTTCTCGGTGATGAGATCAATGAGAACTTCTTCGATGAATTTCTCTGCAACGTTGAGCTTGTCCAACATGCATGCTTAGATCAGATAACTCAGGTGGATGAATGAGTGCGTAATGCAATGGAATAGATGTCGATCTCAATAAACACAACGTGGTATAAATGAGTTGGCTTGGATACAATTCGAAAAATTGTTCTTGGTGCAAAAATTGACGGAATAAGTAGACACGATGTAACGGACCTCTCCAACGGATGAGAGGTCTTCATAAATGTGGTTCTATCCATTGCGGCGCGGTCTCAACGGTCTGGTGGTGAGATTTTTGGCCATAAATGTCATTCTAACCGTTCGGGGTTTCGATCTAACAGTTATAATGTTTCCAACATCTATATTTCTTCACCATGGCGAAGTGCCATGTGGCATTGTTCTGATATCCCGACGAAGTTCCAGTTTTGCAAATTTTCCTTCTGCGAAGTTCCCTCTAGAACCTTCTGTAACTTTTCGAACTTTGCTTTCTTCTTACTGAGTTTTCTAGCCTTCTTCTTGGTGATGTTCATCTCGATATTCCTCTTTCCATTCTGATTATTATCTCCTTTTGGCATAGTAACTTCGCGCTATTGAGATTCTTTCATAGGGTCGGAGAGTAATACGTCTTCTTTATCTAGGGTAGGTGCTTCAGTTTTCTGTGAATCTTCTTGTGTTCTTTCAACTTCGACATCCAAGTTTCTGGTTCTAAGTAGCTTTGATCTGTTCTCCTGTTCTTCAATCAAGTGTGATATCCTCCTAGTCATGAAATCTTTTAATTCTTGATTTTTCTGCTCTAATACTTCCTATTCTTTTCTTCTGGCCTGATCCTTTTCAATCTAAGGTTTTCCTAGTAATATAGAAAATGGGGTGTTGTTCTCAATATATTTAACAGTCTCAAAATCTTCCTCTGTCGAAGTTCCATGAGCACTCATAGATGTCTGGGTGAGTCTTCCACATAGGTTTATCAACTTTCCTCTAAATAATCCTATTCCTCCCAATGAAGGAATCATAGCAGGCTTTCCTAAAGTTTCCCAAGTTCTTTCTGTCATGAAATTCACCTGTGTTTCTTCATCTAGAACACAGTCAATGTCAAAGTATCCTATTCTTGTTTCTATGCATTCTTTTTCTTTGAAGATATCTGATAAGATGGTATTTCGGTGATCATTTAGGGTTTCTTTCATTTGTAGCAATACATCCTCTAATTTTTTCTGGGGTCCTGCCATGGTCTCAGTGTCTTGACCTTCCTTAGGGTAGTCTTGTCTCATATTCGTTCTGTCAAGCTTAGCAATCATTCTAGGACAATCTAAAACTTCATGATCCATAGCTTTACAACAAAGACAACTAGGTCTTCTACCAGGACATTCCTTAGCAATATGTACCGATCTTTTGTAACTGTAACAAAGGGTTAGTCTTATTTTTCTTTGAAAGGATCCCTAGCCTTTCATGTACTATGCACTATGATCATAGTAGCTAACCTACAAAAAAATCTTTCTAGGATCCTGCATCCATTTGTTAGTCCAAACATTCTTTCTATGCATAGGAATAACATATCTTTCACTATTCTTATCAAATCTACTCATATCAAATATTTTTTCTTCTAGCTGGGCCCTATTTTTCAAGCTAGGGTAAAATTTATCAAGCATACCTAGATCCATACTTTTGAAACAAAAATTTCCACTTATCTTACCTTTTCAATCAAGACTTTTTACTGTTCTTACCTTTATCAAAGAAAAAATCTTTAGGATCTTATCTCTTTAACAAAAACTTATTTTATCAAAGAACAAAACTTTCAGGTCTTACCTCTTTTTCTTCAGATTTGACTTTTCTTCTTAGCACAGAGCAACAGATCTATGCATGGAGCTTTCTTTTCTTTAGTTCCCAGCAATCACAGTTTCAGGTCTCGACAATGGAACCATTTGTTGGCACAGGGGTAGACCCGGGGTTCAACGCTACAACAACACACCAACAAAACCCTAACTACTGACCCTTTCAAAAACACCTGTGAAGAAGATGAAGTCTCACCCAAGGTAGAGGCAGGGGTGGCTACAGGATTCAGATGTCTACAACCTTAGCTGGGACACAAATATGTGATTGTAACACCTTAACAGAGCAATTAGCAGTTATGATTCATCAATATTCAATATTTTAGCTTACAACGCAACTAAACCCTAATAAAATATCAGGACGGTATTCACATAGATTCAATAGACTCGAGCACTAAGCATACCAACATAGATCATATCTAGCATTCATTCACATTATTCAACACTAAGCTACCATATTAGATGCTTCCAAGCATATATTAGAGCACTAAGCATTTAATCACATAGATAAGAGAATAACCATAAAGAACATAAAAATCACAACACAGGATATATGTGGTTCACCCCCACCCTGGGGCTACGTCCACCAACTCTTCGTCTTCTTTATTAGCTTCTTTCAATATTCTTACATGCACAAAGCCTCAAAACCAACTCCGCAGAGGACAGGAGATCTATGCACCTCTCTAGATCCTCCTTCCCCGAGTTATGTCTAAGCACAAAGCCTTACACAGTCTGCCCGCAAAGCACTACAGATGGCTTGCACTTAGCTCTGCAAGTCTCAACATACAATACGCACAAAGCCTCTTACAATCAATTGCACTTAGCATAGCACTCCTTCTCTGCCTTCTTCTTACATCGCCTAGACTTCTATTTATACATTCCAAAAGGGGGCCTAAGCATGGGTAAACCCATGGGCCGACATTCCCATTCTCGTTACATAAGCCCAAAACCCCAAAATCCCTAAAAAGGGGCCGAGATATCGCGATCTCTGCTTTGCCTTGCACTCCACCTTCGACAGCCTGTTGAAGTCTCAAAATTAGGTCAAACATGACCAAGGATCCTCAAAACTTGGTCAAGGGACAACATTCGACATTTGTGCCTTCTTTGGCATGTGAGCCTAATTCAACATGTGTGCCTTCTTCGGCCTATGATCCATCTTCAGTGTTTGTACCTTCTTTTGTTCTGGTTTCTTCTTTAGATGATGATAGTGAGGATGAAAATCCACCTCTGCCTTCTCACCTTCCTCCAGATGATTCCTTTGAACCTGAACCAACACCAGCTCCAGCTCCATCGCTTCCTAGATGGGTTCGTTCAACACAAGAAGCAATTGGTGATATTTTCGGTGATCATTCATATCAAGATCAGACACATTCACAGTTCCAGCAAGCCTCTTCTCTTTTGGCTCAAGTTTCAGAGACTCATGATCCAAAGACATTTGCAGAAGCTTCAGGTCTTCCATATTGGGATACAACAATGAATGAAGAGTATAATTATTTAATGGCAAACAATACTTGAGATATTGTACCTCTTCCAAAAGGAAGAAAACTTGTTAGATGTAAATGGGTCTACATAAATAAGTATGCATCAGATGGAAGTGTTGAAAGACATAAGGCTTGGTTAGTTTCCAAAGGATTTTCCCAAGTTGAAGGAATTGACTATAATGAAACATTTTCCCCTATAGCCAAAATGAATTCCATCCACCTTGTTCTTTCCCTTTGTTGCATCACATAAATGGGAGGTCCATCAAATGGATGTTAAATCCACCTCCTTGCATGGAGATTTGCAAGAAGAAATATACATGGAACAACCTCCTGGCTATGTCCAGAATGACTCTAGCCTTGTTTGTCTCCTTAAGAAATCTCTTTATGGTCTTAAGAAAGCTCCTCGAGCTTGGTATGCCAAAATGGACAGCTTTCTTATTGCCACTAGATTCTCTAGATTCCATTCTGATTCTAATGTCTATACCAAGAAAGTAGGAACCCATCTCATAATCCTTGCCCTTTATGTTGATGACCTTATCCTTACTGGTAGTGAATCAAAACTTTTAGACCATGTGAAAATCAGCCTTAAGAAGAAATTTGAAATGACAGACTTAGGATTTTTGCACTATTTGCTTGGCCTCCAAGTTTTGCAAACCAACGAAGGATTTTTTCTTTCCCAATCTAAGTATCCTTGTGACCTTCTTCATCGCTTTCACATGGATGATTGTAAACCAACCCCTTCTCCCTTCCAGTCTGGAGTCAAGCTTGTTGCCACATGTACTTCTCCCAAAGTTGATGCCACCTTGTACCATCAGTTAGTTGGTAGCCTCTTATACTTCGCTATGTCCGTGGTATAGTTCATTTCAGGATACATTATAGTTTAGGGGGGACTCATTTATTGGTTGGTTTCACTGATTGGGATTGGTCCGATGACCTTGATGATCGGAATTCTACTGGGGGTTATGTTTTCAGCCTTGGTTCAGGACCTGTCACTTGGGCCTATAAGAAACAACAAGATATTTCACTTTCTTCAACAGAAGTAGAGTACCGAGCAGCAGTAAATGCAAGTCAGGAAGCCTTATGGCTTCGACGGATTCTTTCAGTTTGGATTCCAGCAACAACATCTGACCAACCTTTGGTGCAACAATCAGAGTGCAATCAAGATCGCCAAATACCTTGTTCAACATCAGCGCAACAAACACATCAAGCTATACATGCACTTCATAAAAAATCTCATTCATGATCAAGTTATTGAAGTGCTCTTTTCCCCTAAAGAATATCATGTTCCATACATTTTCCGCAAATTCTCTTACAGAAGCGAATTTTTCCCAACTTCGATCTATGTTAGGAGTTCAAGAAGTTTTCATCAAGGGGGGATAGACTCTAATGCCTCCTTCCTTCTCCTATTGTGTCACTATTGTAAATCCTTCAATCCTATCCCAAGTTGTTCTTAAGAGGGGATGTTAGGATATTTAGACACTTAGGAGTTAGTTAAGATCTACTTGGTCTAATGTGTCGTTAGGTAAAAGTGTGTTTCTTAGTGTGTTTCTTTAGTATGCATTAGTATGCATTTGTAGTTAGGAAATTCGATGATCACGATATGTTCCCAACATAGAGTAATCTGATGGTTCATTTTCTCCTCGATCTTAATGGCCATTGATGCATGGCTTAATACCTAATTGTTCCATGATATCTATTTAAAGAGACTGGAGGGTCATTTGCCGATGATCGATTGTGAGAAAATCTCTTGTAAAATCTATCTGTAATATTTTCTTTTGCATTAATAAACAACTTTAAGTGGTCGTTTTGGTTGGGGCCGTGGATGTTTCCCCGTAGGGGTTTTAACACATCAAAACATCGGTGTGTTGATCTTTGATCTGGTTGTGTGAGTGGTTACTGAAGGTGTTCGTCCTCTGTTGGAATACCTATGTTGTCGAACAAACATGGACAATGTAGAAACTGAAGAAGTCAATGGAATTTTGATGCATCGGAGCCCTGAAGAAATCAGAAATTACTATGAGCTCATATGGCAACAATATACTAAACATGGCATATATGAATGTAATGACAAAGTGAAACAACCCACTTATGATAATTTTGAAGAATTTGCAAGCATTGAAGAGAAACTCAGGATCCAAGTGTTTAAAGAAATTTTGAGGACAAAGAACATTAGTCAACAACCAAGATCAAGAAAGAATAACTACACAAGAATGATGATAGAGCAGAAAAAAAGAGTTCAAGTGTTTCAGATTTGGAGCAGGAAATGCAAAAAGAAGAACAAGTACTATGTAACAAAAAAGAAGGAAAAAGGGAAGCAGAATAGAGACACGATGAAGAATATTTGGAGCAACAAGCCAAGGAAGAAGCTCCATCATTATCTATTAGCTAAAAAGGTCAAGATAAAATTGTCATGTCATCTATTGTTTGTAGGCCTAGTTGAGACATACCCCAACAGGCATGTCATTTGTATTATTTTTGTTATGCTTTGTTGTAGTAAATCCAATTTCTCCATTAAGGGGGAATGTTGGAATAATGTTGAAATTAGGAGTTCTAGAATGGTGTTAAAATGGAATATTGTAAATGCGTTGTTCCTGGGTAGTTTTACAAGAGCTTGATTTTAGCTAATGAGTGGTTTCAGATCCATAATTTTAGGTGAGTGTTCTAAGTTTGGTGTTGCCTCTCTCAACTATAAATGTATGTAATTTCTTGATTAATGAAATGTGTGTTTCATGAGCATCTTTACCCAGTTTTATGCAGTGTGAAACTCTGATTCTGAAGTTTTTTTTAAAGGACGATCAAACAAATCGTCTCACGCCTCCCCCATACATTTATTATTTTGGCAATGGTTGGTGAATTTTAAGATGGAAAATCCCTAACATCAATAAAAAAAAATGATGCAAGCAACAATGTCTACCATTGTCGTTAAAAACTGGGCCAAATGAAATGCAATTAATGTTGGAAAAATCCATGTTGGAGCTAGAAAATGTGTGTCAGTTAAGAGTTTGCCTCTCGAAAAGACATTTGGAAAATCCCTTCCCATTAGAAATTTGGAAAAACATTTGAGACATATCGTTAGAAACATCCACAAGCATAATTGCCTTATTATGACTCTAGTGATGACATGATTGATCAAACAAAAATGAACTACATGGTAGTACAATCTCAATTACACAAAATTGGTATGAATTTGGCCATCCTTCCATGTTCCAACATCACAAGTTTGTATACTCAAATTTTCAAAATGATTCCAATAAGCCTCTGAATATACTCCACAAATTCACTAGATACAAATTAATGAGGTTATCAGTCATTACACATATGAATCGACAATGTTTGTGGAAGGGGACATAATTACCATAGTCTTCTTTGTAAACTTTGCTCTCAAAATAACCACAACTTGGTACGAACTAAGGGATAAGTTTGACTTTGTAAAGACATTAAATGAATATGTAAAATTTTAATTCTTTTGAATTATAATTAGTTTATGAACAACCATGGGAGGTTATAGAGACAAGGAGAAATATGAACATTCATATTAGTGTAACTCTCATTTTCCCTTCATGTAAAGGGGTCATATATCATGGACTTTTCTAGCA
>ML793147.1:242032-260093 GCA_009831015.1 Picea engelmannii
ACTCTTATTTATACTAATTCTATCTTCTAAAGAACATTCTAGAGGAAGATCTTTCTAGAAGTGGAAGCTTCTATTAGGTCTTCTTACATCGACTTGTTCTCATTTATTTAATAGGCCTTATTAACGAATGTAGGCCTTTATTATTGTTGATGCTTGAATATGTCAGGACTGAAACGACAACCTCAAGAGGATATAAATCCCCCTACGTTTTTATAGAGGTGGTACTCCTCTTTTACTTTGGATTTTCATGGGACTTCGGGTCTTCAGAATATGGAACTTCACAAAAAGTTCGTCGTGGTAATCAAAGAAATAATAAAATAATAGGAAATGAAATGTTTTTTTTTTTGTTTAAAGAAGGTTCCTGAGAAAGGACCACGAATCACACAATACATATATTAAATAAGCAAAATTTCCTCACATCCATCATAGTTTAACTTTAGATTTTTGATCATATAAAAGTAATAAAAAAGATGGTTGGCATGGATAAGAGAACTTTAATAGAGTGGAAATATGGGTATCTCAAATAAATATAATGATATATCAACCAAAATACTTTATATTCTGAAAACAGGGTTACAAAGTACAGTCAAGATTGTTCCCAAAATATCTCTCTTGAAATTTCTAAAAAATAAATAGTTTATTACATATTCTTAGAAATTTAAAATGTGTTTGTCATAAAGACTGGGATTGGGGCTCCCGCAGACCATAAATCAAATACACACAATAAGTAATCTTGCAGAAGGAGGAAGGTGGGCGAAAGCAGAACAACAAGACCTGGAAAGAAGAAAATAAGAAGTTATCAGTCTTTGGTTAGACCTTTCTAGTGAAAGAGGTGGAATAGTTGGATGAAGGAACTCATAAAGAAAGAAAGATATGATCAGTGTAAACTTACTATGATGGTCTCTCATGGTTTCATTTGCTTTCCGATGTCCTTTTATTGTTGTCATTGATAGTTATAGGAACCGTCTCAATTACTTCTTTCCCCTCATTGGTTAATTGGTCGATGGCCTTCTTGAACCATTCTTCGATGTAAGTCTTCATTGGTGCCACATTGATTTCATGTCAGATTCTAATGTTGAACAACTCACCCTCCAACTCTCTTAGATCAAGGGAAAGGCCATGTAAGGTTTCTTCAATGTCTTGATTTTTTTACGAAGTAATCCACTAGCCATTTATCTTTGGCGTCCTCGTCATATTCAATTATACCATAGAATTTTTCGATTGACAATCCTTTAACAATCTCAACTTGCTCATCGAATTGTTGTTTCATTAGGAACAACGAGTTGAGGATCAACTTGGGATATTGTAATTTGTTAGTGCTTTCGGCTAGGTCCACCTCTGTGAGCCTTTTGAATAACTCTTCCGTCCTTGATATGGCTTGGCTGCATGATTGAAGAATGTTATTCAAGTTCTTAATCTTTTCTTTCCAACATACATTTAACTACTTGATCTGACTTGGAGAGGGAAGGTCCTCCTCTCTTCTCCTTAGCTTTGACATGTATGAAACTTTAACACCAAAGGGTACCACGAAATCAAGGTAAAAACCTTCTTCATTTTTTAGGTTTGTCTACAGATACTCGTGGAAGGCATGCGCCCTCAAGCCAAAAGAAATCATGTTCTTTGAAATATCCCAAGCTTATGTGATCATTGCCATTCTCTTCTTGATATTATTCTCCACATAGCTCATGGATGATGTGAGTAATCTTGAGGATCCTTTTAATTTAGCTGCAGGCATGGTGGGTCCAACAATTGCCAAAGGGCTGGCAAGGAGTGGAAGAAGACTCAAGGTCTCTTCCAATTCCTTAATCATTTCCTTTAACTTTATATTCTCTTCTTCGAGACCACCAATGGAGTCATCCAATGCATCATCAATTGCTCTATGGATTTTGGAAATATGGGAAAGCCGCATGTTTTTTAGGTTAACCTATGAATGAGATTTCCCCTTTTTATTCTTCATATCACTCTTCTCAATAATTGATTTTTTAGATTCACTATCAAAGACAGCGCTCTGAAATACAAACGAATCTTCTTCATCGAAGGTCTCATTCTCAACAATTTCCAACGATAGATTTTGGTGAGCCGTGCCTCCTGGATGATCAATGTTAGGAAATATTTTCTCGATGTCAGCCTCAAGCTACATATATTCAAGGGAAAAATTGTTGATGTCATTTTCGACATGATGCTTCTCTTCCTCTTGTATAATATTCTTCCTCTTCTTCCTTAGAGTAACTTTATGTAAGATTTAATTTTTTCCTGGAGGGGGGTTATTGTCTCCTCCTTCGCCTGAATTGTGTTGATTACCTTCTTAGATGGGTGGGCCGCTAGAGAATTTCTCTGAGATGTTTTTGTCTTGGGAGTAACAGTTGAGGATTGATAACTCTTCTCGTTGGTACCCTTTCCCTTTTTCTTGTAGAATTCATTGGTACTGAGTACCGTCTCCAAGCCGTCAGTAGTGTGAATAGGAGTTCCCTATCTATTATCTCCTTCTTCTCCTAGAATAGAGTGGATACATGAATTGCTAAAACCCACTGTTAACATATGTTCCACAAAAATTATGTTAGGGTCAAACCCTTTTATCTTTTCATCATACTTGAGATTCAAGTTGTGGAAGTGGTTTGCAAATTCATCAATTTTGTTCATGTTTCTGAATACAAAGTCCCCAATTTTCCAAGGCAAGGGTATGAACTTATTTTTTCGTTTCTCGTGAAAAAAGTGCAGCCATAAATGATATTAACTTGCAACTTCTGTAATAAGCATTCTGTCGGATATATGGCATGGAAGAAAGGAGGGATTTTCTTTAGAGCCAAAAATCCTGATAACATTGTAGTTGTTCATTTGCTCCAAAGTTCCCTTTTTATCCAGGAATTTACTCACCCGGGCGGATATCCTTGGGGTATCTTTTATGAACAACAATCCTTTAAAAAATGAGATAAAATTGTTTAACACTTCATAAAAATGCATGGAAGCTTTGTGCCTCCAGAATGCTTGGTACCAAAAATTCACTGGATCAAATTCAAAATTCACCTTCTTGCATATAGACAATTTAGGAAATTGACAACAATGTGCTATCGCGAAAACAAAATAAGAGGCCATAAAGAATTTCTTATCCTTTTTATACTGAGTCAGTTGGGAAGAGATTTCAATGGAAATCAACTTACCCCAATAAAAAATGGTCTTCTCCTTGATAGTAAAATATAAGATGTAAATAATCATGCAGGAAATGCTGGCAGTATTTTCTTGGCCAGTCACTCTAATGTATAACCAAGCGATTTCCCGAGAGGGGTTTTTGAACAAGTTGAATTGAAACCTAGTAATATCTTCAGTGATGGTTGCAGGATTCTCCAAGATTTTAGGTAAGAGGTCCAGGGCGTTGTCATGATTTCTCAAGAAGTCCATACAATATTCACCTTTGAAAGTGAGTGTTGGCTCTAGGAGCTTTAAGATTTTACGGAATACTTGAGGTGACAGAGATATAGGAGAATGGTTTTGTAGTTGAATTATCCGTTGACTTGGTATATATTTCTCATCGCACCAGGAGACCAGTTCCTTGTTGCCGAAAACCTCATGAACACAACCTGCACGAGCAATTTTGGAGGTATAGATTACTTCCTTTTGAGCGAACGAAGATGAATAGTAAGAGTAGGCTCTAGACCAGTGAAAGTTATGGTACTCACGTCACAAAGTGTTCAAAGTGTCTCTGCAGAACTGATGTCGAGTTTTTGTTTCCATAAGTTGATGAGAGAGTTCTTTTAATCCAGATAATATTAGAAATGAGCACTTGGGAGAGATAATATAATCTTCTGCAAATCGTGATTTAATGCAACTTAATGAGAAATCTCCTCGAGCCCTTCGCTTATTAATGACGATCTTTATATAACTTGCATGTTGAGTTGTTAGCATTAAACCATACTAAATACATGTTGGTAAAAGTGTGAAGGTGGCGGGGACGGACGAGAGCTTTTAGGATTTGGGAAATTTTGTGAGCTTGCCAACCCGGGAACCCGCAAATCCACGGTCGCAAAAGGTCAAAAATTGGATAAGTTTTGTAATGCAGTCAATCGAACTCAATACGAGACATATGAGATACTTAGGAGCTCGGACAGTCCGATGGTCAAAATGTATATTGCGGATCTTTTGTGTAAAAAATGTATATCCTGGAACATGGGATATGAAAGCTTTGAACTCGTGAACCCGCAACTGCAAAAATGGATAAGTATAAAATGATGTGGTGCTCATTCGGACTCATGATATGGGAGTATGGATGAAGATGAGAATTCGTGAGTCTGTCAACCCATGAACTCGCCATTTTCAAAAAAATGATTAAGTATAGTAACTATAAAGGGAGAATAGAAGTGAGAAAATAAAAGGGGAATTTGGGTAAGTACAGAAGAGAGGAAAGAAATGGACTAAAGGAAATGGGAAAATAGAAAAGGGGAGGGGAATCACAGAGGCGGGAAATTATCTCAACAATTGGCTCCAACTGTGGGATGATAACCCCCAGTGGGTTGTCAAGAATCCATAATCTTTATGACCAGGTGCTTCTGTCCATTGGGCTATGGAGTTAGAGGTAAGGATATACAAACTGAAAAAATAAAATTATGTACAATTAGAATGAGAAAGTCTTAGGAGAAAAAACCTTTCAAATGTTGTCTGTTGATAGGAAGCATTAGTATTTTTCCCTTCATGTCTTGAAGCATATAGGAGTTAAAACCTGAGATATTTTCAATGATGTATGGCCCAATCCATAGTGCTTCGAAATTTGTATGCATCGATGGTTTCTCCTTGGCCTTGTTCCAAAGTAACACCAGCTCTCCCTTCTAGAAATTATTTACAGTTGTGCTCTGATCAAAATATATTTTGACACTTTGTTGCCTCTAAGAAGTTTGATTCAAGGCTTTGCTTCGTTCTTCTTCCAATTTTAACAATTGGTTGATCCTCCTTTGAATTGGTGAACTCTCTTCTGTATCTTCGGTATTAACTACAGAAATTAATGCATTAAGCTCGAGGTTGATTGGCATTTTCGCTTCCTTACCATAAAAAAATGTATAAGGGGACATCCCAGTGATGTCTTTTGGAGTCATTCTACTTGCCCACAATGCATCAGTCAGCTTCAGATGCCAATTCTTTTGTTTCTTCTCAATGGTTTTCTTCAGTATCTGAACCAATGTTTTGTTTGTAGATTCAGCAAGGCCATTACCTTGTGGATAATAATTCGATGATTGACTTATGATAATTCCATATTCTCCACAAAACTCTGTAAACTTTGACTCGATGAAAATCAAACCATTATCTGTGATAAATTTATTTGGGACACCAAATCTCGACAGAATATTATCTTTAAGGAACTTAATTAGCTCTTCAAAATCAACCTTCTTCAATGCCACTACTTCTGGCCACTTCATGAAATAATCTATGGCAGTGAAAATGTACTTATGTCCCTTTCTAGACTTCGTGTTAATTGGTCTGACAACATCAAGTCCCCATTGGGAGAATGGTTGTTCGAAAATTATAGGTTGCAAAGGCATCGCGGATCTCTTCATTTTTCCTGAAAATTGTTGGCACGATATACATTTCCTTATTGTGGCATATGAATCTCTGAAAATTGATGGCCAATAGAATTTGACTCTTATTATCTTGTGAGAGGTTGTAGTAGGTGCAAAGTGTCCACCGCATATTCCTTCATGGAATTCTCTTATTATTTCTTGGGATTGATTTTCGTCAACGCACCTCAACAATATACCACCATAATTTCTTTTGAACAATATGTGAGCAATCAACACATATTGATTCACCTTCATCTTCAATATTCTTCGCTCCTTTGGGTTCATGGTGACAGGACACTGCCAAACCTTAAGTAGAATATAATATCTCCATACCATTCCGATTCATCTAATGGTTCTCCCACCGAAATTGAAATCATTCCATCAACTGAATCTCCGTTCACAATGAGATTGCATAAACCTTGTTCTTTGATAGATTTTAAAGGTTTGATATCGATATCATATTCTTGTATCTTTTCCAACCAGTTAGCCCATTTTCCTTCTCTCAATTGTTGTTTTAGAAGCATATTTACTAGTGATGAGGGAACATAAGAAATAACATGGGAGTTCAATATGTATGTATGGAAGTGCACCACTGCTTTTACAAGAGCCAAGGCTTGCTTTTCCAATTCTGGGTACCTCAATTCATAGTCATGTAAGGTTTTCCTCATGAAACTGATTGGGAGTTCTTCATATTTGGTATTCTTCTGAGTAATAACAAATGCAACAACAGTCTATGTAGCAAAGGAATAGATGATGAAATCCCTTTGAAAATCTGGACTAATAAGGACTGGAGTTGCGGTGATTTCTCCTTTGATGTTATTGAATGCCTCTTGAGTATTTGTTGTCCATTCGAACCTCTGCTCCTTTTTCAACAAAAAATTGATTGGCTTTACAATACTTGCATAATCAGGAACAAACCTTCACACAAAGTTGATCTTGCTGAAAAATGATTGGACTCCCTTTTTGGATGTCGGGGGATTGAGCTCATTTATTGCTTTAATTCTTCCAGGATCTATGTAAATCCCTTCCTTGCATACAATGTGGCCTAGTAATTTAACTTGAGTTACAACGAACAAACACTTCTTTCGATTTAGAGAGACACCATATAATCTACATCTTTCAAAAAAAATTCTCAAATGATGGATATGATCACACCTTTCCTTTCAATGCACTGTCGAGTCATCTTGATAGTCTGCCATAAATTTTTCTATCGACCCATTGAATGCATGATCCATGGCCCTTTGGAATTTAGCTCCAACATTCCTTAAACCAAATGGAATTCTAGCATAAGCATATGTCTCCCAAGGTGTGATAAATGACGCATTTGCCCTATCTTACTCAACCACCAAGACTTGGTTATATCCAGAAAAACCATCCAACATGGACATGCAGGCTGATCCAGTAACTTACTGGAGAAGGAACTCCATATTAGGTAAAGGAAAGTTATCCTTTATGCTTTCTTTGTTAAGGTCTCTAAAGTAAACACTCATCTAGATTTCCCTGGTCTTCTTTCTTATGATCACAGGATTTGAGAGCCAGTCGGAGTGACTAATGGGATAAATTGTTCTTGCTTTCTTCAATTTCTCTAATTCAATATTTATCAGAGGCTTCAGTTTGGGATTCATCATCCTTATTTTTTTCTTTAAAGGCTTTGCTTCTTCCCTCAAACGAATGATATGTTGGAATATAGTTTTATCATAAGCTTTCAGATCATCATAGTTCCAAGCAAACACATCAATGTATTCTTTAAAAAAGGAAAAATATTGATCAATTTCCTCAGTGGTGCAATCAATTCCCAAATTGACATATTTTGGGGAACTGTCAGTTCCAATATTGAATTTTCTTGTTTCTTGCACCTTTCTAATTGAAACTTCTTCAAGGACATTATTAGCATGATCATATTTTGAAAAAAGAGATTCAGATTGTATACAATATTTAGGGACAATAGATGTGTGATCATCTTTATCATCATCATCATTCAACAAAAAAATTCCCAGTTGTTCATCGTTCTCAAACACTTGCAAATATTCAATGTTATCGGGCACAGCCAGTCGGAATGCTTTTCTACTTGGAAAGATGTTTTTCTTTGGACATTGTCCGGGTTTGATAATGAGGTTGCCGAGGCTAATGAATCTGCCTTGTGATTCTTGTCTATGGGAATGAAAGAAATGTTGAAGGAACTAAAAGATTCCATCAATTCGTTAACCCTTTTGAAATATAACTTAAGCATTTCCTTTTTTATTTTATACCTCTGGGTAAATTGATTGATCACCAATTTTGAGTCGTTGGTTACAACTAGATGTTCTATTTTCATTTCTTATGCTAGGATCATCCATTGAATCAAGGCTTGATATTTTTCTTTATTATTAGTGCATGAAAATTCCAATCTAATAGCATGCAGATGCACAACCTTTTTTGGGCTCATAAGAACAATCCCAACTCTATTCCAGGAATTTGAACAAGCTCCATTGAATGACATCCTCCAATAGCCTTCAAACATACATTTTTAGTTCTCTGTCTTGAAATTTCTCTAGGATTTCGTTATGCTCTATGTCTAGGATAACATAGTTTCCAATCTTAGCATCTATATAATCCTCCATCAATTCATTGTCCTTCTTCTTGAAAGATAAGGGTTTTCTAGGTTCACGGGGCACTTTAATCATTGATCCTTCTTTGTCTGGCAGCATCATACAACTTCCATCTTTCATTATATATCCCCTGATAATATATGTCCAATATCTTCCCAACACTACTCCATATGCCATAGGAAGGTCTACCACAATAATGTTGAAAATTGTGATAATATGTGGGGTTGTCGTAATCCAAGCATAAAAGTCCTTGATCTCGCCATAAGCTGGTACTTTTCTAGAATCAATTGTGTATATGATTTCACTGGTTTCATAATACTTGGTGAAATTCATGCTTAATGCCTCCATGACTGCCAATGACATGATATTTTTGGTTGCGCCAGTGTCAACTAAGCAGTTGTGAAGTGCAACATCATGATTTTCAATTGAAATATAAAAGGGAGGAATTTTACCTCTCAACTTGGCGGTTGGTTGGTTCTGACCTTGTTGTGGACTGGTAACAACAACTTCTACTCTCTTAGATGGATCATCCAATAATTTCAAAATGTTCTGTCTTTGCTGGGGAATCTTCACCACTTCTGTAAAAGGAAAATGTATCCTTAATTTAATTAAGTACTCTATGACATTATATGTCATCTGAGTGGATTTTTACATCAAGTGTTTCCTTTTACTTCCATTTCCATCCATCACTTTCTCACTTGAAACTTTTTCACTTGCTTTTTATTTTTATTTTTCTTTTTGTTTTTCCTTATTAGAGTCACCTTTATTCTTGGGTCTATTTACAAATCCTCTTGTCTAGGCGAAATTTTCTTGCGAGTTGGGATCGTCGTCGCCATCCTCAAATATAAACATGGACGTCTCGCACCCGTCCATCTGTATAGTTTCAGAGCGTTCATCAGGTGAGTAATAATTCTCTTGCTCAACCATTTTATCATCATATATATTGTCCAAAACAACTGCATTAGGGGTTGGTTGTCTAGGGACCCTTAGCCCCTTTGTATTATTCATATTTTAAAACCTTACTCTGTTTTCTTGGGGAGGATTACTTCTTTACTTTGGGATCGACATCCTTGGATTTTCCACATAATTATCTCCCCTTCTAAGTCTGGTTATCTCATTCTTCATTTGCTTGATAGTTCTATTCATTTGTGCAATTTCAATTCTCTGCTTAGTTTCTTGTGCCGCCACAGGGTCTACCTTCACATCTGGTATGGTTCCCTTGAAACATTCTCCTCCCATTATTTGGTTTTGAGCCGGTCTTGGCTTGAATTATTCATTCTTTCTTGAACTGGAGGCTCATCAATTATCTATACTTAATTCTCCAAGATGCCTTTATAATTTTCCTAGTATAATGTCGAGGTCTGCACCCATTTCTATCATGATTTCTTCCATCTCAGTAGCTTTGGTCATTGCCTCCTCCAAGGTATCCATTTGGGAATTCCTGATAACATATTTCACATTTGGAGGCATCGCATTTTTATAACAACCAAGTACAACTGGGTCATTTGGTATTTTATCTTTTGGAATCTTACTCAAGGTTTTATTGAACCTGAGATTAAAGTCTCATATTCTTTCATTCTTCCTCAAACCAATTTGGGTGAAATCAGCAAGAAGGGTATGATAAGCAATCGGAGAGGAGAAAATAGTTAGGAACATGGGCTCAAGGTCATTAAAGGAGCGAATCGATCTACTAGGTAATGTTGTATACCATTCATACGCTCTTCCTGATAGGGTTTGCAGAAATAACCTTACCATGACATCATCATACTCAACACGGTAAAAATTGCAAACATCAAGGAACAAATGAAGATCCCTTTTTGCATCAATTGCTCTGTCTCCATAAAAATCCTTTAAGGTGCACTTAGGGAGAACATGAAGATCATGTTGCTCACCTAGAATATTTAGAGGGGAATATCTTACGCTCCTCTGGTTTTCAAATCCTGGGATTCCTTGATTTATTGTAGCATCTCTTCCACCTCCTTGTCTCTTCTCATCCTGTGGTTGTTCATTTCTTTCTACCATATCTGCATGACTTCCTCTTCTTGGAATACAAAGTTGCTTAATTTTACCTATGGTAATGGGTCCTTTGTATTCTTCCAGCTTCAATCTTGACCATGTGCTTGTGCTTATCTAGCTAACCTTTGTTTTCTTCATTCTTGTTGCTCTTCTCTCCTCTGTCTCCGGAGAGAAGAGTGACAAGATTGGCTTCACCCAAAGACTCTCAAAATCTTGCGTGGATTTCTGGGCTTAACAAGTTATTATCACAAGTTTGTTAAGAATTATGGAAAATTTGCAGCACCTCTCACTGCACTCCTTAAAAAGAATTCTTTCACTTGAACTCCAGCAGCTGCTCAGGATTTTCAAACCTTGAATATGGCCATGTGCACCACTCCAATCTTGGCCCTTATTTATTTCACAAAGACCTTTGTCCTAGAATGTGATGCTTCAGGGAAAGGAATTGGCATTGTCCTTATGCAAGAGGGTTGGCCTTCGGCCTTTACCATCAAACAATTGTTTGAACGAAATTTGGGCAAATCAATCTATGAAAAGGAAATGTTGGCTATTCTGCATGTCGTTGATCTGTGGCACCCTTATCTATTGGGGAAACACTTCCAAATTAAGATAGATCATCAAAGACTTAAGTATTTTGTGGAACAACGCATTTCCTCCCCAGAGAAACAAAAATGGGTGACTAATATCTTTGGATATGATTATGAGATCATTTACAAGAAAGGCAAAGACAATGTGGTTGTAGATGCATGTTCCCAAAAATATGAAGATGAAGGATCCCTTTTTCTTCTCTCCTTCATTGTACTAGATTGGCTCCAAGCCATTCGCCAGGAATAGCTACACAATCCCAAAAGTTTGCATCTGATACAACAATTGCAGTCCAATTCTCCAGTTTCCCCAGTGTACTCTTGGCTCCATGATGAGCTTCGATACAAAGGCCGTTTGTATTTAAGTAAACAGTCAAAACTTAAATCCACGATACTTTTTGAGCTTCATGCTACACACACAGTTGGGCACTCCAGGTTTACCAAAACCTATGACAGGGTCAAACGTTATTTTTTCTAGGATGGTATGAAATAAGATGTTCGTAATTTTGTAGCTGAATGTGATGTGTGTCAACGCAACAAGGGTGAAATAGTCAAATCTCCCGGCACACTACAACCGCTTCCGATTCCACCTGCTATTTGGAGGGATATATCAATGGATTTTATTACAAGCTTACCTAAATCAAGAAATAAATTAGTCATCATGGTGGTAGTTGATCGCCTTTCCAATTATGCTCATTTATGTGCTCTTCAACACCCATTTACAACATCCATTGTGGCTCAACTTTTCATGGATCAGGTCTTCAAGCTTCATGGCATGCTGCATTCTATTATTTCTGATCACGACCCAACTTTCACCAGCAATTTTTGGCAAGAACTGTTCAAGCTACAAGGCACCCAATTGCATCTCAGTAGAGATTATCATCCCCAAACTGATGGTCAAACTGAAGTTGTCAACAAGTGTTTGGAAACATATTTGAGGTGTTTTGCATCGGAAAAGAAAAATCAGCGGGCTCAATGGTTACTGCTAACTGAATGGTGGTACAACACTTCATACCATACAGCTACCTACATGACTCCTTTTGAAGCGGTATATGGACAAAATCCACCTTCAGTTCTTTCATATTTACTAGGTGTCTCGAAGGTCTAGGAGGCTGACCAAACCCTTATAGTTTGAGAGGCTATTCTCCGTACCCTCAAAGAGAATTTGGTAATGGACCAGAATCGCATGAAGCAACAACCAGATCAAGGTCGCTCTGAACGTCAATTTGTAGAAGGGGATCAGGTGTTTCTTCGACTGCAACCTTACAAGCGAAATTCCCTCAAGGCCGACCATTGTCAGAAGATGGCGCCCAAATTGTATGGTCCTTATGCCATTCTCAAGCCTGTGGGACAAGTGGCCTATCAATTAGCTTTGCCCAGTCATTCTAAGATACATCCTATTTTTCATGTTTCATGCTTAAAGAAGGTGATTGGAACTAAGTGCCAAACTCAAACCAACCTTCCCGAGTTGGATGAAGAAGGATCCATTTGGCTACAACCACAAGACATTTTTGACCAGCGTGAGCGTCGCCTGTGTCAGTGATCCATCAAGGAAGTGTTAGTCTAGTGGAAAGATACAACTCCAGCAGATGCCACTTGGGAACCATCTACCATTCTGTAGCAATTTCCACATCTCAAGCCTTGAGGACAAGGTTGTTTTTAAGGGGGAGGACATGCTAGGGACCTAACCCCTCACGTAGCTAGAACAATATATTCAGATGTAATAAAGGTCAATATTAATAAGGCCTTGCAATAAGATAGAATAAGTTGAATGTAAGAAAACCTAATAGAAGCTTCTGCTTCTAGAAGGATCTTCCTCTAGATGGTTCTTTTGATAGACATATTTAGTATAAATAAGAGTCAAGGGTATGAGAACCCTAGCTTGGATATTATTGTAATAGAGCTATGCTCGACTGGAGGTTGCCCCCTCGAAGAGGCAAGTGAACATTTCTCTCAGAATCAAAGTGCTCTTTTTGGTGTTATTCTGATGTCATTTCAGTGTTATTGTGGTGTTGTTCTGGTTATATTGTTGTTTATCTTCCATTTCTAGCATTTTATCTTTGTTCTGCATACTTTTTATATCTGGAATTTTATAAAAAGGAAACAGAGGAACCCTCATTATTTACAGTCACAGTCACCTAGGAGTCCTTCAGGGATGCTATTAAGGAACAATACTACCCTGTTAGAAGTTATGACGACCTGTACACAAAATGGACCATGCTACGGCAGGAAAGAGACCAAGTGGTGCCCGAGTTCACAAATATCTTCCATACCTTGCGCACCAAGTTGGGTATCAAATATTATGAGCGACATTTGGTGCTCAAGTATCGTGATGGTCTAAAAATATACATCCAGGCCAAAATGGATTTTATGGACATCTCATCCTTGGCGTGGCCTACTGATATGTCGTCAAAATTGAGCAGAAGCTCAAACAAAAGAGGCGACAATTTGGGTATGGGAACCCCTCACACCAAAAGCCATGAAAGGGTGGCCCCAACCCGAAGAAGAAAGGACAGAGCAAAGATGGAAAGCCTCAGGACAACCAGTCCAGGCCACGAGCAAATAAGGACACCGGAAAGACAAAGAAAGATACTGGGAAGTGGTGCGACTTCCATAAGAGCCTCTGGCATAACATTGTTGATTGTCGTTTGAAGCAATCGCTGGTGGCTGAGGTGAAATCCTTTGAATCAGATGTGGGTTATGAATCTAAGTCAGAACCAAAAAGGGGGAGACGAATCATAGACGCAGAACCGAGTGCTACCGTTGCTACCACCAAGATCCATCTTGGTGAACCAGATGAGCCAGAGGAAGGCGAGTGCCTTTTTCGTTCACAGATGTGGGTGAAGGGTACCCCATTACATTTCATCGTTGATAGAGGTATCTAGAAGAACCTCATCTCAGCAGAGGTTTTCAAGTGACTCACCCTGCTGACAACGCCGCACCCACAACCCTACACAATCGGATGGCTCCGCCAAGGAAGTGACATCCGCGTCAGCCAACAATGTTGCATGTCATACGGCATCAATCCCCTCAAAGATGAGATATTGTGTGATGTTTCCCCTCTCGAAGTTTGTAATGTTATTTTGGGCCAACCATATTTATGGAAACATCATGTTGTATATGAGTCTAGGCCTCGCAATGTTATTATTACTTTGAACAAGAAGTTGTACAAGATACCCGAGGCAATCCCACCCAGTGCTATTTCCTTGATCTCTTCCAAGAAATGCAGAAAGATCATCTCTTAGACAGGGAAGTTTGTCTTCTTCATGATTCTCTCTCAGAATGAGCGAAAGATCGCAACTACATCCAAGTTCTTCGCAGCCGACCTCTCCACACAGCATAATCAAGTGGATAAGGTCGTAGAAGAATACTTAGATATCTTCTCCTCACCTGTCGGGGTACCTTTGCACTGTCAGGTCAAGCACCCCATTGATCGGACCCCCAATGCACCGCTTCCCAATGGGCTAGTCTACCACTGCTCTCTGTTAGAGAATGAAGTGATCAAGATGCAGATCCAAGAACTGCTCCACAAGGGGCACATTTGTCCCATATCATGACCTTTCGGGAGCTCAATCGTGTTGGTATAGAAGAAAGATGCAACCTGGCAACTTTGCATTGATTACCGGGCTCTGAATAAAATCACAGTCATAAACTAATACTCGATTCCTTGAATCGACGACCTCCTTGATCAGCTCACAGGGGCCAAATACTTCAGTAAGATTGATCTGAATTCTGGCTACCACCAGGTCCCAATAGAAAAGACAGATGTATGGAAGACCGCTTTCAAGTCAAAGGAAGGTCTTTTTGAATGGTTGGTCATGCCCTTTGGTTTGACAAATCCTCCAACCACTTTCATGAGGATGATGAACGATATTCTGCGACCATTCACCAATAATTTTGTAGTGTTGTATCTGGATGACATCCTCATTTACAACAAGACTTGGGCAGAACACTTGCATCATATTCAACAGGTTTTGCACACCCTGCGGCAGCACCAGTTGTACGCCAACTTGGGAAAATTATTCTTCAGCATGGACAGGTTTCATTACCTAGGCTACATCATTGATCAGCATGACATACATGTGGATCTAGCCAAAATCCAAGTCATCTGTGACTAGCCAGCCCCAACCACACTCACTGAGCTTCGAAGCTTCTTTGGCCTTGCCAATTTCTACCGCAGGTTTGTGTTGGGATTCTCCCATATTGCATAGGCCCTCAGCCAAGTAACCAGGGGTGGTGGTAAGGAGAAATTTGTGTGGGGTCGGTCCCAACAAAAAGTGTTCGATGATTTGAAGTAGCGTTTGTTCTCAACGCCAGTACTTTCACTACCGGACCTGCAACAACCCTTTGAGATTGAGATAGATGCTTCAGACTATGTTGTGGGCATCGTTCTCACTCAACACAACCACCCCGTGGCATATCATAGTGAGACACTATCAGATGTTGTCCATAAGTACCCTACTTACGACAAAGAAATGTACTCCATTGTGCAAGCCTGTCGCTAGTTGAGACATTACATTCTTGGGAAGGATACAGTCATCCACACTGATCATAGGCCACTGCAGTTCATGCAGACACAAGGAAAATTACATAATGACCGCCATCAGAATTGGTCCATGTACTTGCAGTAATTCCACCTCAACATCAAGTATAAAACTAGAAGCACCAACCACATCGTTGATTGCCTCAGCAGACTGCCAGTCACGGTACTCACCACAGTGCTAGAATCTTGTGGCCATGAGACCTATGGATGGCCCCAACTCTATGAGACAGAACCAGACTTCACCACCACCTACCAAATGTTGGGTGCAAATGCAGTTGCCATTAATTTCCATCTTCAGGACAAGATGTTGTGCTATCTAGGCCATATCTGTGTTCCATCAAGAGAGCGAGTGAAGATGATATGGGAATCCAACTACAGTCGGGTGGTAGGACACTTCGACATCTAAAATACAGTGGCAATGATGTAGAAACATTTCTACTAGCTAAAACTTCCATAGAAGGTAAGAAAGTATATCAAGTCTTGCATTGCCTGCGTGATTTCCAAACCAACCACTAAGAAATAGGGCATGTACACCCCTCTGCCTACTCCTGACAGGCCATGGGAATCCATCTCAATGGACTACATGTCGGGCCTCCCATCCACCAAGACAGGCAATGAATGTGATTTTGTGGTTGTGGATTTCTTTTCTAAGATGGCGATTTTGGTTGCCTGCAAGAAGAGCATCATAGTAGAGGTCACTGCCAAGCTCTTCTTTGAACAAGTCTGGGTACATTTTGGAATCCCATAAAACATTGTCTCAGATCGAGACAGTTGATTTCTCAGCACATTTTGGTTAATCCTCTGGTCGCTGCTAGACACCAAGCTCACCAAATCCACGACCTTCCACCCCTAGACAGATGGCCAAACCGAGGTCGTAAATCGAATGATCATGCATATCCTGTGCATGTATAATTCCAATCACCCCCGCACATGGGATGAGGGTCTCCCCTATGTTCAACATAGCTACAACTGAGCCCTTCATAGCTCAACCGGACATAGCCCCTTTCAGGTGGGGTTGGGATTCCAACCATTGGGTCCCATAGATGTTGCACTACCCCTTGTGGTCACCTCATCCGACTCATCTCCTGCTCCAACTAAAGTTGACAAAGCCACCCAGTTCATTAAGTGAATCCAGGACATCTGCCAATAGGTTCAGGATATCCTATAGAAGTCCAATGACAAGTACAAGCAGCACCATGATCAACATCGGGTGCCACATAAGTTTCAAGTGGGTGACAAAGTTTGGTTGCACTTGAAGAAAGAGCGCCTTATAGGATGCCATCAGAAGCTTCGCCCACTTCGTTATGGGTCATGCACCATCACCAAGGATGTGGATGATAATTTTTTCGAGCTCAACATTCCTCCTTTCCTTGGCTTGCACCCAATGTTCAACGTGGATATCCTTCAACTGTATTTCCCACCATTATTGAACACCTCAGAGATAGTAGAACAATTGAAACCAACATAGCTCAACCCCGACTGCATACAACAGGCATCCAGTGATCATATTGTGGAAAAAAAATCAAGGGCACTCGCCAACAAAGGATCCAACTTTATCGAGTTGTCAAAGCAGGATAGCTCCTGCACCAAGGCAAGTGGCTCACCCGGAGCCAAATTCAACATAAATTTTCTCATTTGATGGGGGTACTAGATGCAATGGATACCATTGCTTCCTAAGGGGGGAGGATTGATCCAGATGGATTTCGGTGGCCTCCCACCAATTTCAACTGTCTCATTTTGGCAGTTTGACAGTTTGACAGTTTTTTCCCTAGTTTTCGGGTCCCTTACTTGTGGGGCCATTTTGAGGCCCTAAACAATGCTTTTTAGGGCTCGCCACAGTCTAAATAGACCTTTCCAACGGGATATCGTCCGCCTAAAACAAATATCGTATGCAAAATTTACGACCTCAGGAAGTTGATGTACTAACTTACCCAAACGGGGCCCACATGACTTTTGGTGCTTCATCTCCTAGGGTTAGGTTTTTTGGATGTATAGGGTTTTTCACACTCCTGTTTATTATAAAAAGGCCTTCATAGCCTCATTGTAATGATCTTCTTGCAAATGAGCGCAACCGTCGCATCTCTTCTCAAAGACAAGATGCCACCATTCTAGCAAGCTTGTTTCCGCTGCATTTTACACTTTCATCTTATTTCCTTATTGAATAGAAACCAATTTTACTGTATATCTGTTATTCTGTGTTAAGCATCTTTTGATAATAATCTGTATTCATTTCATTCTGCAAATATATTCAAGATCAAAGAAAACATCAGTGATAGGTGATTCTAGCGTAAATAGATATCAAGAAGACGAAGCTTAGTTCCACACAAAGGCAATGTTAATAACATCATGTATTCAATTACTACATAAAACTCTCTTGAAATTTTTATAATTCTAAAATTTATTCCAAATAAATTTAAAATTAAAAAAGTGCAATGAGCTATGTATACTTCCTTGGAAGTTAACAAGAAGTTCAATTTGTTTCCTTCTAAATGAAAAAGCTAACGGGGATTCGCTAGGTTACCTCAAACATTGTGCTTTGGTCTTGTTGACAGTGTTTATTTCATCAAGTAACCCTTAATCAAAAGCTCAAGACGGGGGTTTTGTTGACTGTATCTTCCAGAAACTCAATCACGTCATCAACATCATTGGTTACATGACAACTTATTCCAATTCAATTGAGGCATTTAATGTTACATCGAAGCACACGAGGCTCACTTTCTCCCACTGAAATTGTGCGATGCAAATTCACAACACAAGAATAGGAATGACACCAAAAAAATCATCTATCAT
>ML793147.1:304302-325970 GCA_009831015.1 Picea engelmannii
GATATTTGGTTCTGCCCTTGTAGATGAAAGTGAATCTGCGTTGCTCAACCGTTGTTCATGTTTGGTTTCTTTCATTGTAGTGTGAAGACAGGCGTCTTGAAGTGCCTTGAGGCGGTCACACCAAAGCAGCTTCTCGAAGACGTGGAAGGAGTGTTGAAAAATGTCAAAAGAACACTACATGTGTCCGATTCATGAAAAATGGAGGTCAATCGGGGTTCGGGATTCCGCGATTACAAACGCCAAACACCAACAACGAAACACAACGTGAATTGCCAATCGTGAAATGCGAATAAGTTTTGGGCCCACCAATTCGGGTTTGGAGTTCGGCGTTTACAAACGCTCGATGCAAAAACAAAACACACCCAGAATTGCCGAATCGCGAAATCGCTAGAAGCATGTAGGGCCCAGTACTTCGGGTCTCGGGTATTTGGAAGGTAATGGCTCTATTGCATAAACCGACAGATATCCCGAAAGAGAAAAAATTCTGAACAGAATTTACTAACTCAATAACAAAATTATAAATGCAAAAAAAATCACTGCAAATACACAATAACGACTTCAATTCAAAAATGTGTTCAAGATTAATCAATTACAATTCGTTTATGGTATTTATACAGAAACATGAATTCAAAAATTGCCCCTTTGATCTTCTAAAAGATTTAATTAATGGTAGTGATGGTGTCATGTTGCGTTCAAAGGTTAAGGCAGCCACCGCTTGAGCTAATTGGAGTAAACCAACGGTGCTTGATCCTTGAGTCTTGAAGGGTCAAGACGACCACCGATGCACCGTTCATACAGGCGGTGAAATGATTAATACTTGACATACTCCCTCTTAATCATTTCAGAGCAAAACGAACTGAAAATATGTAAAACGAAATTGCTGTAAATAATGCATTACAGCTTACAGACCCTAATATTTCTTCTATGGATTTTAAACAATTCATTTCTCAAAGGCTTCGTAAATATGTCTGCAAATTGTTCTTCAGATCTGCAGAATTGAACACAAATTTCTTTGCCATTTACCAGCTCTCGAATGAAATGATACCTTGTATTAATATGCTTACTTTGTTTGTGAAAAACGCGATTCTTTGACAGT
Organism: Picea engelmannii; assembly: GCA_009831015.1. NCBI lineage: Eukaryota > Viridiplantae > Streptophyta > Pinopsida > Pinales > Pinaceae > Picea > Picea engelmannii. The sequence goes on from ML793147.1 coordinate 305,399, forward strand.
GCAATGGCAAATTTATTATCACATATACTCTGAGTTGCAACATTCTGCTCATGCAATAATTCATTCAAGATTCTTCTCATCTAGACAGCTTGACATGCAGTTGTTGTTGTTGCAACATACTCTGCCTCAGTAGAAGATAAAGTCACTATGCATTGTTTCTTTGATGCCCATGCCACTACTTTGGATACAAGACTGAACACACAACCAGATGTGCTCTTCTGTAACGCACCCACTACCATAATCAAGTTTTTCATTGCTTTCTGCAGAATTAGAGCCCTCGAAATATCTACGGAGGCCTAGCGTAAGCTAGCTCTTTCTCTGTCTACTCCCATGTGATCGTGGGTCATGATCACAGGTCGAATAATCATGGCACCTCTCAGTAATTCGCTACTCGGCGCTACAGAAATGTCAAATCGTTCGACTCTGCAACCGTCGAACCCCGACAGGGCTAGCGACTAGCCAATAGAAACAGGACCTGTCGTGCGGTTGAGTAGAGTATAGGTGGCAAGAGGGAAGCACGACACGATGGGCGACGTGATAGGAGACGAGTCCCATTTCACACGCCACACCATTCCGGACCCCCCCCCATTAAAGGCAGAATGACAAGGGGGGTCCGGAATTCGCCTGAGCACCGTTGATCAAGGCAAATAAATCCTGACCGTTCAAGAGTTGCGCGTTCGATTCTGGACCCCCCCCTCACCGCTAAAGGCAAAACAGCGAGGGGGCTTCGGAATGAAGCCTTAGCCGTAGATCTGGGCGAGTGGACTCTGGTCATCCAGATCTGCTCGCTACTTACCCTAATGCGCATTCGCGCCCCAGCTTAAAGCCGACATCTCTTCCTCACATCTCATGGTCATCCTAGACCCTGGATCCTCCGAGAGGATCCTGTCCGTTCATCAGAGCCTAACCACATGCTAACATCTCGATGTTTATAAGTCTGGATTTCAGGGTTTGAGAGCACAAGGGAACATGCCCTTCGGTATCCCAAATGCCGAAATGCCGAAGTGTTGAACGAGCCTCAATTGGTGATTAGCCCCTTGGGTTATGCCTTGGTCAATATGACCTCTTCCCATATGACCACAGTCTCTCTTTCGTCGGGATTTATCAAGGCGAGAGCCCGACCTCTTGTCAATGGGACTCCCCAATCCCTGATCCCCGATTTCCCGAAACGGGTAATCTCTCGACACGTAGCCTCCCGAAATCGGTCGGTCTATGACTGCTTCGGGCTTCCCACCATGGAACATCCCAATCTCTCGTCACCAGAACTCCCGAGTTCTCGATTCCCGATTTCCCGAAATGGGAAATCTCATGACACGTGGCCTCCTTTAATCGGACGACCCGAATCCACTTCGGGGTTTCTACCATGGAATGCCCCGATCTTTTGTCACCAGAACTCCCGAGTTCTCGACTCTCGATTTCCCGAAGTGGAAAATCTCACGACACGTGGCCTCCCTTACTCGGACGGTCCAGATCTATTTCAGGGCTTTCGCCCCTATTCACTGGGGGTTTAACCCTCGGGTATCTCCTGACAGATCCAACGGCTGTCGGGTTTTCCAGCCGAGACCTGATGGCTCAGACAGGTTCCTAACTTGTGTGCTCTCCCACGACTCCCGGGACGTGGAAAGATCAACGGTCCGGATGCTCTCATGGACCTTGGGGATCTACGGTCCCGATCTCTTCGCTACCCATGAAGACACAGAAAGTCACAGAGGTAAGGCACTTAACATCCTACTTTCTCCTACCAAATCTTAACGGTCATGAATGACCACAGATTTCCCGACGGAATCTCGTTCGTCGATCACCACCTATCAAGGTTAAGGCACTTAACTTTCCAGCTTCTTCCTCTTATCTGACGGTCGTGAGTGACCACAGATCTCCCTACGGGATCTCGTCCGTCGATTCGATACTTATCAGGGATTTCTTAAGGCCTTGCACCTTCACATCCTCCTTCCAGGCTCTTGATGGGATTTTCAAGAAGGGTATCTCTATGGGGAGGTTTACCCAGGGTACTATCTGAGGCAGATAAGGGTATCGCTCTCCCAAGAACCAGATGTGAAGTCTGAATTAGATCAGTACGCACATAAATAACGATTTATGAGAACATAAGCCATACGTAGTCTTTCCATATAAACATACAACTGCCAGTACTGATCAAGACACCATACATACATTCTTATAATGAAATCATTCACAATTTCACAGCTTATGATCATAAATGTTAGCATACATATATTTCAATATGCCAAAGGCAAAACACTTATTAGAAGGTAACACAAGGGGTTATGCAACTGTTGAGAGGGGTGTTCGTTTCCACCCAACCGTAGGCTCAGAGACTCCCAACGGATTTACCACTAGCCACCCTCGATTTGAGACCACAATGCTGTGAGACTGCGTCTCTATTTGCCAGTGACCAAGAGTGAAGGTTACTCTCCTTCCTCTCTGTTATCACTCACTCTGCATATCGCCAGAGTTCTCTTTCTCCCCTCGCGTCTCCCCCCAATCACTTCTCCCCCACACCTTATCCTTTTGCGAGGTTGTGTGTCACGCGATTTCCCTCGCACTGGTCAAGCCTAATGACTCTAAGGATGAGCGGTTCACCTCCCCATCCCTCATTAATTCCTGAGGAGCCATCTACCTACCAGCCTGCGAGACATTTAATTCGGGGCCAGCGAGCCACTTTTGGTTCTCCGAGCCAGTGAAGTCCAAATATGGTATTGTTTTTCGGTAGAAGTTAATGTCACCTTTCCAGGTGCCTTCCACTGCCTTTCTACAACCATCGTGGTCTCTTTTTCAGCATATCCCCTCTCAACAGTACTGCAATATAAATTCATAATATTATTCACATTCATCGACCTTTTCCACAAGGTCCATTCACATTTCTGAGTTTGCCACAAGGTCCAGTTATTTTTACAAACTGGGGGAAACAGGGCATTACATCTTCCTATCATTAATAGAACCTGCAAAATCACTATTAGTGTATCCGATCAACTCAAAGTTTAAACTTGATGTGTATCGAATACCAAAGTCAGTTGTTCCAGCAACATATCTCAGGATCCTCTTTCCTGCTTGCCAATGAGTACTCTTCAGAGTCTCCATGAATCTCGAAATCAAAATTACAGCAAACATGATATCAGGTCTGGTTGTTGTTAAGTACATAAGGCTTCCAACCAGCCTCTTATACATAGTTGGATCAACATATGATCCCTCATCATACTTGCTAAGTTTGATACTAGTTTCCATAGGTGTTGCAGCTGGTTTACAATTCAACATTCTAAACCTTTTCAATACTTCATTTGCATAGTTAGTTTGACAAATGAAAATGCCATCATCAGATTGATCCACTTCAATTCCAAGAAAATACTTCATCAATCCTAAATTAGTTATCTCAAACTCTGTTTTCATGGCATTTTTAAAATCATCTACAGATAGATCTTCAATAAAAATCAGGTCATCAACATACAAACAGACAATCAAAATTAGCCCGTTCTAGTTTACCTTTGTATACAGAGTTGGTTCACTTGGACTTCTGCTGAATCCAACACTGATCAGGTATTCATCAATCCTGCTATACCAAACTCTGGATGTCTTCTTCAATCCATATAAAGCTTTCCTTAACTTGTAAAATTTATCTCTGTGCTTATGAATCTTATAACCCAGAGGTTTTCTTACGCAAACCTCTCCTTCCAAATATCCATTCAAGAATGCAGACTTGACGTCCATCTGATGCATGATCCATCTATTCTGAGTTGCAATAGCTAAGACCATCCTCATAGTGTCAATTCTTGCTACAAGAGCAAATCTTTCATTGTAATCAATACCGGGTTGTTGACTAAACCCCTGAGCTACAAGTCTTGCCTTGTACTTTTCAACTTCACCTTCTGCATTCAGCTTAGTCTTATAAACCCTCTTAACACCAATGCTTTTCTTACCTTCAGGTAAATCTACAAGATCCCAAGTGTTATTTCTGTTAATGAAATCAATCTCCTCATCCATTGCTTTTATCTAGACATCCTCTTTAGTAGCTTCATCAAAACTTACAGGATCACATACCATTAATGCAAAATTTGAAATCTGATCTACTTCCTCATTCTGATCATACAATTCTCTTAAGATTCTAGCCTTCTGTCCTTTAAATCTGTTTCTTAATGAAGCTAAAGTGGGATTTGATTCACTACTTACCTGTGAATCTGATTGATGTCCACCATGTCCAGATGGCTCACCATGTTCATGAGTACTGGGCGTTCTAAATTGAGATGGGCTGAAATCTAGTGCTTGCCTTGTTGGACTTCTTGCTGCAGGCGTATGTGCATGTGGAACCATCTATCCAACTCCTTTAGCCTGCTCAGCTCCATCATCATCATCATGGAATAACACAACTCCCTCTGAAACTGATTTGTCAATACTTCCATCCCAGGCTTCATCTTCTTTAAATTGAACATCTTTGTTGATTATGTATTTTTGGGTGATGGGATTGTAGAGTTTATATGCCCTAGACTCTTCACTATATCCAACAAATATACATCTCTCGCTTCTGTCATCCAACTTCCTCCTCATTTTTGCAGGTACATGCGCAAATGCAACACATCCAAAAATTCTGAAATGAGAAACATTGGAAGGCTTACCATCCCAGGCTTCCTGAGGTACTCGATCCCTCACGGTCTTGGTCGGACTTCTATTCAAGATAAAAATAGAGCAAAGAACCGCATCTCCCCAATATTCATTTGAAAGATGCTTCTATTTCAACATGCTTCAAGCCATATCCATGATGGTCCGATTCTTCCTTTCAACGACTCCATTCTGCTGTGGAGTATATCAAGCAGTAAACTGCCTTTTAATTCCATTAAGATCACAAAATTCAATGAATTAATTAAGTTTGTATTCACCTCCCCTGTCAGACCTTAAGATTTTAATGGTTTGACCACTCTCATTCTCAACCATAGACTTAAACTTCTTAAAAACATCAAAGGCTTCAGATTTTTGTTTCAACAAATACAACCAAGTCTTCCTACTGAAATCATCAACGAAATTCATAAAATAAACATAGCCATTGAAAGAAGGTGTTTTCATAGGTCCACATATATCTGTGTGGACAATTTCCAATGGAGCTTTTGCTCTGTAGGAAACACCTCAAACAAATTTCTCTTTGTGATGCTTCCCAAGTATACAGCTCTCACAAGAGCTTGCAGGGTGTTAGATACAAGGCAACCCCTTTACCATCTGCTTCTTATGTAATAGATCTAAGCCACCAAAATGTAAATGACCATATCTCAAATTTCATAACCAAGATTCATCTAAACTTCCAGCTTTATAAGCATTCAAAGAACCACTCAAATCATTTCTCATAACAAGTGGAAACATTCTATTCTTGGTCATCTCTACTTTTGCAATCAACTGTTTGCTGGGTAATTTATCATAGATTGTACATACCTTGTTCTTGAAGAACACTCTGTACTTTTTCTTCAACAACTGTCCAACACTAATAAGATTGCATTTTAAACCAGGCACAAAATAAACATCAGCAATATTTCTTCTCTGATTATTCTTAGTGTAGATTGGAACTACACCTTTACCATTAACTGTAACCTTACAGTCATTTCCCAATTTTACTTCAGACTTAATACTAGTATCAATAGAAGAAAACAGATCCTTATTACCAGTCATATGGTTACTACAACCAATATCCAAAAACCAAGTATCATTAGCACTTTCCTAAGTGACATTACAAGTTAAGAACACAAGATTTTGATCATCCTCGGACTCATTTGTGATATGTGTAGACTACTTTCCATCATCTTCCTACTTATTCCAACATTTGTTAGCAAATGCCCAAACTTCTTACAATAATAAAATTGTACTTTAGATTTATCATACCTCTGATTTTCTTGTTGCCAGGCTTTGCTGATGCTCCCTCTTAAATTAGAAAGATTCTATTGGGACTTCTCCTCAGACATTGATTCAGTTATGTTGTCCCTTCGACCAGAAAATCAACCTCCTCTTCCATAATTATAAGACCTTCCTCTGCCTCTGCCTCTGGTAACATGTAGTTGGGTTTTGAAAGCATGCTCCATTGATCCTTCTTCATATCTAGATATCCTAGATTCATGAGCAACAAGAGAACCAATTAATTCATTAATTTGCACTAGACTTAAATCTTTAAATTCCTCTATGGGTATAATTACAGGTTCAAACTTCTTAGGTAAACTTCTTATCACTTTCTCAATAACTCTCTTATTCTCAACATCATCTCCATACTATCTGAGCTGGTTCACAATACTCATCAATTGAGTCATGAAAGTATCAACATTTTCATTATCCTTCATCTTTAGATTTTCGAAATCCCTTCTTAAATTCTGCAACTTCACTGTCTTCACCTTGGACACACCTTGATAACAGGTTTCAAGAATGTCCCAATACATCTTCGAAGATGTAGCACAAGAAATCTTCGTAAAAATGGATTCATTTAATCCTTGTTGGATTAATCCAAGAGCTTTGTTATCCTTTTTCCTGTTTTCCTTCAGTAAAACATGGTCAGCATTAGAGAGAGCCAATTCTGATGTTACATTAGCTGGCTCAACATAACCATCAATAACATAAGTCCATAAATCCTGAGAACGCAAAATCGTCCTCATTCGAATATACCAAGAGTCATATGACTTCTCGCTCAAGACAGGAACCTGAACCTGAGAAGAATTACTACCAGACGCAGCCATTTATAAAAAATTGAAAGGAATCAAATAAATTCTCGCGCTGTAAAATTGGGCACAAATAGAAAACAATGAGCAACTGACAGGATTCAATATAGGCTCTGATACCAAATGTGAAATACAGAGGTCAATCGGGGTTCGGGATTCGACGATTACAAATGCCAAACACCAACAATGAAACACAACGTGAATTGCCGAATCGTGAAATGCGAATAAGTTTTGGGCCAACCAATTCGGGTTCAGAGTTCAGCGTTTACAAACGCTCGATGCAAAAACAAAACACACCGAGAATTGCTTAATCGTGAAATCACGATAAGCCTGTGGGGCCCAGTACTTCGGGTCTTGGGTATTTGGAAGGTAATGGCTCTATTGCAAAAACCGACAAATATCCCGAAAGAGAAAAAAAATTGAACAGAGTTTACTAACTCAATAGCAAAATTATAAATGCAAAGAGAATGACTGGAAATACACAATAACAACTTCAATTCAAAAAGGTGTTCAAGATTAATCAATTACAATTCGTTTCTGGTATTTATATAGAAACATGAATTCAAAAATTGCCCCTTTGATCTTCTAAAAAATTTAATTAATGGCGGTGATGGTGTCACGCTGCGTTCAAAGTTTAAGGTGGCCATCGCTTGAGATAATTGGAGTAAACCAACAGTGCTTCATCCTTTAGTCTTGAAGGGTCAATATGGCCACCGATGTGTCGTTCATACAGGTGGTGAAATGATTAATACTTGACACGATTATCCAAAAGGCTTGGTAGAAAAATTAAAATATTTTGAGGCCATAGTGTCGCTGCAACAAGAAAGCGAGAAGGCTAGAGTTGTAGGAATAGTGGGGCTTGTTGGGGTTGGAAAAACCACCCTAGCAAAAAATTTCTTCAACCATCATACAAGAAATTACAAGTGATGTTGCTTTCTATTTGATGTCAGAGAATCTAATTTAAATCTCATGCAAAGTAAACTTCTTAAGGACCTGGCTCAATGGGATGGGAAAATACACAACCCTGATGAAGGTAAAGTGAAGCTCACAAGATATCTCAAATCTACTTGTGCTCTCATAATTGTGGATAACATGGATCATACTAAGCAGTTGAATGCATTACTTTTACCAGCTAAGGATGTCCTTCATTCTAGTAGCTTGATTTTAGTCACATCTCGCGATAAGCATGTTCTTATAAACTTAGACATCGTAGAGTCATCCATTTACACATTGAAAGGCCTCAATCCACAACACTCTCAAGAGCTATTTTGCTCGCATGCCTTCAGTCAATCTCATCCTGATGTAGGATTTGACGAAGTGGTTCAAAAGTTTTTACATGGCTGTCAGGGATTGCCATTATCTCTCAGAGTGCCCGGGGCTAATTTGTGTGGAATAAACGATTTGACCTCTTGGAAATCCCAATTGTGTAAAATCTCCAAAATGATTTTAGAGGATATACAAAGCAGGCTTAAAATTAGCTATGATGGTCTGGATGAAGAAGAGAAGAACATATTCTTAGACATTGCATGTTTCTTTATAGGAGATGACAAGGATACTGTCATATGAATATGTGACGGATCCGGTTGGGAAGGAGCGTAGGGTCTTGGGAACTTGCAAAACAAATGCCTAGTGGAAATCGACGAAGAAAATTGTATAAGCATGCATGACCACATTAGAGACCTGGGAAGAAGTCTGGCAGAGAAGGAACCTCCCGGATGTGCGATTCGGATTTGGCGCCCAACCGACAACCTTCTTGATAATCTTTCCAGCCAATCACGTGTAAGTATTTTGAAACTTTAAGTCTCTACGAACTTTCAAATTGGCGTTGTCTTATCAAAATTCTGTCAAGCTTTCAATTCTTAAAACTTTGCAAGAATTAATATTGTTGCTAACAACCTGGAATGAACAATTCAGGTGCGCGGAATTAGCATGGTTCACGAAGATGACTCTGAACAATTTTTTGAAAACCTTGCGGAGTTTGTTGGTAGTCGTTTATTTAGCAGATTGCAACTACTTAGTGCTAAATGTTGGTTTGTTGAACGCCTATCGGTGGCTAACTTTCAAGACTCGAGACACCATCAGTGGATTTGATAGCAGTGGTCTCCCTAACCTTTGCAGGCCACGAGACACCATCACCATTTCAATTAAATATTTTATAAGATCGAAGGGGCAGTTTATGAATTAGGGATTTAATGTTAGTTTTTGTATAAATGTAAAACGGATTGTAATCTGAAGCATCATATATATTTTTTGAATTGAAGTAGCTATTGTGCATTCAGAGGTATTTTCTCTGTTTATATTTTGTTCTTCATTGAGTTTGTAAACTTGTTTTATTTTCTTGATCAGATTCATTTTTTGAGGAAACACGGTAATTGCTTGGTTCTTATGTTTGTGAACCTGGTCTCACATTAATTTCTGAGCATAGCGATTCAGGGTTTTTCGCATTTTGGAGTTTACTTGTTAAAAGGTGCATGGATTTCTTTATTTTCAAAAACTCTAAACCCGAAGTGGTGGGCCCAAACCCTATTCGCGTTTTGTGATTCAGGATTAGTTGTTGCATTTTTCTTTTTGTGTTGGGTGTTTGTAAACCCCGAAACCTCGAACTATTGGGCCCACAATTTATTCGCATTTTTTGATTCAGCAATTCACGTTGTGTTTTGTCTGGCAATTGAATTGGAGATGATGTTGAGAATAAGAGAGTTATTGAGAAAGTGTTGAGAAGTTTACCCATTAAGTTTGAACCTGTAGTTATACCCATAGAGGAATTTAAAGATTTAGGTCAAATGCAAATTGATAAATTAACTGGTTCTCTTGTTGCTCATGAATCTAGGATATCTACATATGATGAAGGATCAATGGAGCATGCTTTCAGATCCCAACTGCATGTTACCAGAGGAAGAGGCAGAGGAAGGTATTATAATCATGGAAGAGGAGGTCGATCTTTTGGTCGATGGGACAATAGAACTGAATCAGAGTTTGTGGAGAAGTCCCAGCAGAATCCTCCTAATTTAAGAGGGAGCAACAACAAACCCTGGCAGCAAGAAAATCAGAGGTATGATAAAACTAAAGTACAATGTGATTATTGTAAGAAGTTTGGTCATTTTTCTAACAAATGTTGGAAGAAGCAGGCAGATATTGGAAAGCAGTTTGCACATATCACAAATGAGTCTGAGGATGATCAGAATCCTATGTTCTTGACTTGTAATGTCACTCGGGATAGTGAGCTAATGATATTTGGTTTTTGGATAGTGGTTGCAGTAACCATATGACTGGTAATAAGGATCTATTTTCTTCTATTTATACTAGTATTAAGTCTGAAGTAAAACTAGGAAATGACTGTAAGGTTACAATTAATGGTAAAGGTGTAGTTCCAATTTAAACTAAGAATAATCAGAGAAGAAATATTGACGATGTTTATTTTGTGCCTGGTTTAAAATGCAATCTTATTAGTGTTGGATAGTTGTTGGAGAAAAAGTATAGAGTTTTCTTCAAGAACAAGGTATGTACAATCTATGATAAATTACCCAGCAAAAATTTGATTGCAAGAGTAGAGATGACCAAGAATAGAATGTTTCCACTTGTTATGAGAAATGATTTGAGTGGTTCTTTGAATGCTTATAGAGCTGGAAGTTTAGATGAATCTTGGTTATGGCATTTGAGATATGGTGATTTACATTTTGGTGGCTTAGATCTATTACAGAAAAAGAAGATGGTAAAGGGGTTGCCCTGTATCTAGCAACCTCCAAGCTCTTGTGAGCGCTGCATACTTGGAAAACATCATAGAGAGAAATTTGTTTTAGGTGTTTCCTACAGAGCAAAATATCCATTGGAAATTGTCCACATAGATTTATGTGGACCTATGCAAACACCTTCTTTAACTGGCTGTGTTTATTTTATGACTTTTATTGATGATTTCAGTAGGAAGAGTTGGTTGTATTTGTTGAAGAAGAAATCTGAAGCCTTTGAAGTTTTCAAAAAGTTTAAGTCTATGGTGTAGAGTGAGAGTGGTCAAACCATTAAAATCTTAAGGTCTAATAGAGGAGGTGAATACAAACTTAATGAATTCATTGAATTTTTTTATCTTCATGGAATTAAAAGGCAGTTTACTGCTCGATATACTCCACAACAGAATGGAGTGGTTGAAAGGAAGAATCATACCATCATGGATATGGCTCGAAGCATGTTGAAAGAGAAGCATCTTTCAAATGAATATTGGGGAGATGTGGTTCTTTTATCTATTTTTATCTCGAATAGAAGTCCGGCCAAGACAGTGAGGGATCGTGTACCTTAGGAAACCTGGGATGGTAAGCCTTGCAATGTTTCTCATTTCATAATTTTTAGATGTGTTGCATTTGCGCATGTACCTGTAGAAATGAGGAGGAAGTTGGATGACAGAAGCGAGAGATGTATCTTTGTTGGATACAATGAAGAGTCTAGGGCATATAAACTCTATAATCCCATCACCCAGAAATATGTAATTAGTAGAGATGTTCAATTTAAAGAAGATGAAGCCTCAGATGGAAGTATTGACAAATCAATTTCAAAGGCAGTTGTGTTACCCTGTGAAGATGATGATGGAGCTGAGCAAGATGAAGGAGATGGACAGATGGTTCCACATACACTTACGCCTGTAGCAATAATTCCAACAAGGCAAGCACCATATTTCATCCCATCTCAATTTAGAACGCCCAGAACTCATGAGCGTGGTGAGCCATCTGGACATGGTGGACATCAATCAGATTCATAGGTAAGTAGTGAATCAAATCCCACTTTAGCTTCATTAAGAAATGGATTTAAAGGACAGAAGACTATAAGCTTAAGAGAATTGTATGATCAAAATGAAGAAGTAGATTAGATTTCAAATTTTGCATTAATGGCATGTGATCCTCTAAGTTTTGATGAAGCTGCTAAAGAGGATGTCTGGATAAAAGCAATGGATGAGGAGATTGATTCCATTGAAAGAAATAACACTTGGGATCTTTTAGATTTACCTAAAGGTAAGAAAAATATTGGTTTTAAGTGGGTTTATAAGACTAAGTTGAATGTAGAAGGTGAAGTTGAAAAGTACAAGGCAAGACTTGTAGCTCAAGGGTTTAGTCAGCAACCCGGTATTGATTACAATGAAACCTTTGCTCCTGTAGAAAGGATTGACACAATGAGGAAGGTATTAGATATTGCAGCTCAGAATGAATGGATCATGCATCAGATGGACGTTAAGCTTACATTCTTGAATGGATTTTTGGAAGAAGAGGTTTATGTAAGACAACCTCCGGGTTATGAGATTGATAAGTACAGAGATAAAGTTTAGAAATTAAGGAAAGATTTATATGGATTGAAGTAAGAATCCAGAGTTTGGTATAGCAGGATTGATGAATACTTGATTAGTGTTGGATTCAGTAGAAGTCCAAGTGAACCAACTCTGTATACAAACATTAACCAGGAAGGTAAAATTTTGATTGTCTGTCAGTATGTTGATGACTTGATTTTTACTGGAGATCTATCTGTAGATGATTTTAAAAATGCTATGAAAACAAAGTTTGAGATGACTAATGAAATATTTCCTTGGAATTGAAGTGGATCAATATGATGATGGAATTTTCATTTCTCAAACTAAATATGCAAATGAAGTATTGAAAAGTTTTAGAATGTTGAATAGTAAACCAGCCACAACACCAATGGAAACTGGTACTAAACTTAGCAAGTATGATGAGGTATCATATGTTGATCCAACTTTGTATAAGAGGCTGGTTGGAAGCCTTATGTACTTAATAGCAACCAGACCTGATTGGAAGTTTGATTTTGAGATTCATGGAGACTCCAAAGAGTACTCATTGGCAAGCAGGAAATAGGATCCTGAGATATGTTGCTTGAACAACTGACTTTGGTATCTGATACACATCAAGTTTAAACTTTGAGCTGATCGGATATACTAATAGTGATTTTGTAGGTTCCATTGATGACAGGAAAAGCACATCTAGGTATGTGTTCAATCTTGGATATGGAGCAGTGGCATGGGCATCAAAGAAACAACCCTTTGTGACTCTATATTCTACTGAGGCAGAGTATGTTGCAACAACTGCAACTGCATGTCAAGCTATCTAGATGAGAAGAATATTGAATGAATTATTGCATGAGCAGAATGTTGCAATTCAGATTATCTGTGATAATAAATCTGCCATTGCACTGTCAAAGAATCATGTTTTTCACAAACAGAGTAAGCACATTGATACAAGGTATCATTTCATTCGAGAGCTAGTAATTGGCAAAGAAATTTCTGTTCAGTTTTGCAGATTTGAAGAACAATTTGCAGACATATTTACGAAGCCTTTGGGAAATGAATTGTTTAAAATCCATAGAAGAAATATTGGGGTCTACAAGATGTAATGCATTGTTTACAACAATTTTGTCTTACATATTTTTAGTTTGTTTTTGTTCTGAAATGATTAAGAGGGAGTTTGTTAGGATGTAATCATTTCACCACTTCTGTGCAAACGGTAAATCGGTGGCTTGACCTTTCAAGACTCGAGACACCATCGGTGGATTTATTAGCAGTGGTCACCTTAACCTTTGCAGGCCACGAGACACCATCATCGTTTCAATTAAATATTTTCTAAGATTGAATGATCCAAGTGGTATCGGCGGCCACCAAACTTTCCCAACTGGCTCAAAACAATTTTTTGGCAATTTACTATTTTTAGCAGTTTTTACTTCTGGGGCCATTTTGAGGGCCTAAATGAAGGTTTTTCGGGATCGAGTCTCTCAAAGATCGTATGCAAAAGTTACGACCTCGGGAAGTTAATGTACTAACTTACCCAAACGAGGCCCACATGACTTTTGGCGCTTCATCTCCTAGGGTTAGGTTTTTGGATGTCTAGGGTTTTTGGCATTCCTGTTTATTGTAAAAAGACCTTCAGAACCTCATTGTAATCATCTTCTTTAGAATGAGCGCAGCCATCACATCTCTTCTTAGAGATAAGTCGCCACCATTCCAACAAGATTGTTTCCGCTGCATTTTACAATTTCAGCTTATTTCATTATTGAATAGAAAAATGGTTTTACTATATCTCTGTTATTTTGTGTCAAACACCTATTAATAATCTGTATTCATTTAGTTCTCCTCATAAAATCCGGATCATCGAAGGGGAAGTTTATGAATTAGGGATTTAATGTTAGTTTTTTTATAAATGGAAAACGGATTGTAATCTAAAGCATCATATATATATATATATTGAATTGAAGTAGCTATTGTGCATTCGGAGGTATTTTCTCCGTTTATATTTTGTTCTTCATTGAGTTTGTAAACTTGTTTTATTTTCTTGATCAAATTCATTTTTTGAGGAAACACGGTAATTACTTGGTTCTTCTGTTTGCGAACCCGGTCTTACATTAATTTTTGAGCATAGTGATTCAGGGTTTTTCGCATTTTGGAGTTTACTTGTTCAAAGGTGCGTGGAGTTCTTTATTTTCAAAAACTCTGAACCTGAAGTGGTGGGTCCAAACCCTATTCGTGTTTCGCGATTCATAATTAGTTGTTTCATTTTTCTTTTTTTATTGGGTGTTTGTAAACCCCGAAACCCTGAATTGATGGGCCCACAATTTATTCGCATTTCGCGATTCGGCAATTCACAATGCGTTTTGTTTTTGGTGTCTGGCGTTTGTAATTGCCGAATCCCGAACCCCGATTGACCTCTAGTTTTTCACACTGGGCAGAGGTCTGGAAAAGAAGGAACCTCCCGAATGCGAGATTCAGATTTGGTGCCCAACTGACAACCTTCTTGATAATCTTTCCAGCCAATCACGTGTAAGTATTTTGAAACTTTAAGTCTCTATGGAATTTCAAACTAGCGTTGTCTTATCAAAATTCTGTCAAGTTTTCAATTCTTAAAACTTTGCAAGAATTAATATTGTTTCTAACAACCCAAAATGAACAATTCAGGTGCACGGAATTAGCATGGTTCACGAAGATGACTCTGAACAATTTTTCTAAAACCTTGCGAAGTTTGTGGGCAGTTGTTTATTTAGCAGGTTGTAGCTTCTTAGTGCTAAAGGTTGGTTTGTTGAATGCCTATTCAACATTGGGCACTTACCACATCTAATATATCTCCGTTGGGTGAACTGTTTGAAGTAAATTTTAGATTCCTTGATTCCCATAAAGAACTTACCAAGTTATAATTTTATTAGACAGAGCTAACCATATCATAATGTTATTTTTTAAAGGTGCATGGATTTTCCAAACAGGCCGCCACCACCATTTTTTTTCTTTCATAAAAAGAGATTCAATCCAAATTTTGTATCCTAGTTTTGTAGCAAACTCCCCCAGCTTGGGGTTCCTGGACAAGTAGAGCTTGTTTGGCTATTAATCTTGCAAAATGATATTGTTTGATACCAAGATTCTCACATAATGATGCCATTATGATGCTTCATCATCGACCAGTCCCAACGATAGGGAGGATCACCAACCTAGCCTCCCCCGGAGCTGAGGTACCTGAGCATAAGCATATGATAGAGTGAAAATGTTTTTCGAGTGGAGAGATTTGATTAGATATTCTGACAATTGATAATCATTATCGACCCCCATCCATGGATCAATTCCTATTCTTACAAATACTTCATCGTTGGTCTGCCAGATGGTCCAAGTTCCTACCAAGGGGAAGGCATGTTGATCCTAAAATATGTTAAGTCATTAAATCTCTCTTTTGTATATCTAGTTCCTACACTTAGAAATTTTTCCAGTTTGTGGTAAGTTCATGAGTCTTGTTATAAATTTTTCTTCCTCCAAAATGCACCATTGTTTTCCACCATAACCATAATGCACCAATACTTAGAGTATTTTTGAAGTATTTCTTGGACTTACTTCCCTTCCATTGTCATCAAAATGCACTTCATTCTTCTTCCATCGTGGGTTGAGTTTGTTGATTATTTGGGTTGGTTGTCATTGATGCCAACCCTTGAAGAAAGTTTGGTTGCAAATTCTAGTAGCACAAAGGTTAGGGTAATGGACCCAAGTTTGTTTGATGTATAATGGTATGAGTTTTAATATATTTGAAGGTAAGACTATTCTATATGGATATTACATGTCATGCCATTTCTGATGGCATGTGGAACGTCACATAACTCCTCACGGTTAGAAATTTATGGCCATGTGAAGTTGGAGAACCCTCATGAGTCATCTAGAAGCCCCAAAAGGTCAAAGTAGTCAAAGTCGTTGCAAAGAAGAAATTATTTAAATAATAAAGTGAAGTGATGAGTGTACTATAAGTCAAAGTGGATGCAAAAGAAATTATTTAAATAATAAAGTTAATGGAGAAATTACTAAGTGGACAAGTGGTTAGCTCTAAAATAAGGAAAGTGGTTTAAGATGGTTAGAAGGTAACCCCTTGAGGAAACTACATAAAAGTATAAATAAGAGGCAAGGGTCTCTCATTTAATTACTCTTGAGCATATTTAATATCTACAAGTGACTGAGGTAACCAAAGTATATCTAAGGCGAATTTCAGAAGGAAGGTGAAGTAAAGAAGGCCGAAATTCAAGGGAGGATAAATTATTTTGATGATGTTTTCTAAGTTATGTTATTTACAGGTCATCTCGCCATTTTTTCAATAACGTTTTTTCTAGAATGATTCAAACCGTGAAATCTGGAGGTCATTGAGGAAACATATCCAAGTATTTTTGATAAAAATTTCAGCTTGTGGGTTGTTGTATTTTCGGAGTTACACTTTGTGAAAAATAGGGTTTGTGGCTAGTCCTGAAACTAGTCGAAAACAAGTGTTTCGGGTAAAAATGGCATAACTTATTCATAAAAGATCCAAATTCATTAAGAACAAATGTATTGGTTATAGTACAATATGTAGTATTATGTGTACCATTTTCATATCCATACAACAAATATTCTATGCGGGGCACGCTCTACAAGTTTGCTCTCTGGAATAAGACAGAATTCAACAAGGTATGTCATTTTTTCTATAACTCCTTTTCTGAGAGGTTCCAAGTAGTGAAACCTGGAGGAATTGCATAAAAGACACTGAAAAACATTGTGTAACATTTTCAGATCTTTATTCATTACATGTACATAGTTATGATTATTTCAAGTTAGGGTTGTTGACTAATCCAAAATTACTCATGTGAGACTAAAGTAAAGTTTGATGAAAATACTAGTCTCTTGTTGTTAAAGTTAAGGAAGGTTTGCAGTTATGTGATCATATACACCAAGTATATTACAGAGTTACAAATCAAATTTGGATGATGAAATTGATGAGGGATTTTGGTTGAGGTACATGTTGGGTACATCGTTGAGACAAGTAGTTGATGAGTTTGCAAATACATGAGGTGTATAGTTGATGATGTTGGTACATCTTGATGAGTCATAGTTTATGTGTATTCGATGCATGATTGGTACATATTTGGTGCATGGTTGATGCACTCATTGATGGTACAGGTTGAGGTACAGATTGGTGCATGGTTTATGCACTTGTTTATGGTACAATTTTATTACAGGTTGTTTGGTGCAGGTTGATTGGTACAGGTTTACAGTGGTATACCTCACAATGATAGTGTGAAAGTGGTTCCATCATTCTACTTATATGACAGGGAGGTTGGATGGGGCAAGGATAGGTGGTTGTAGCCATTGTCCGGTTGTAGCCGAAGAACATAGGGGGTTGTAGCCTCCTTCTGGTTGTAGCCAGAGAGTTGGGGAGTTGGAGCTTCGCTCAGGTTGTATCCTGAGAAACTAGGGGGTTGGAGCCTCCTTCCAGTTGCAGCTGGAAAACAAAGGAAGTTGATGCTTCCAATGAATTTAATTCTTAAAGACATATAAGAAAAAACATTTTGTGGTTTTCTCCCGCTTTGGGTTTCCACATAAAAAAATTGGTGTACTGTGTATGTGTATGATTGCTCATTTGTTCATTGTTTATTTACTCTGAAATTATTGGATGATAATGCTACATTGATATAAAACTTGAATTTTATGGTTGAAAAGGATTAAATTGCTCTATTATTTATTCACCCCCTCTCTCAGTAATCCAACAATTGGTATCAAAGCGAGTTCCTTTAGAAATCAGTTTAACCACTGGAATGAGATCATGGATTATTCTAAGAATGGAGTACCACTATTTAATGATCAGAATGGGTTAAAGTATGAGATACGGAGTAGAAGCATGAAAGTATTTTTACAGGCATAGGGGCATTATATTTAGCTATCAACCGTTACAGGATATGATAGTTCAAAAAGGGAAAAGACTGCAGCCAAGAAGGAATTGAAGAAGAATAACAAAATAGCAATGGATTTCATATGGGAAGGATTACCTAATCCAGTAAGAGAAAAGGTTGGTAAATTTTCATTAGCCAAAGAATTTTTTTTTTTTACAAAAACGGATATGAAATTATATTAAAAGATGTGGCAGAGCCACTGGTTCAGATTACAAAATGCCCATTATTTCTTTGGGACTTTTAACCTTGAAACATAGATGCCTACAACTGCCAGAAACCTAAGTACATACTAATCTACTTATTTAGAGCCATGGCTACTATTGCCAGACTGCTGGAGACTTGTTACAGAGACATTTAATTCTGAAAGTTACTTTGGATCTTCCTTGTTCCAGTTGCTGTTGAGCTGGGCCATTTTGGCCTCCAGCTCCTCCATTCTTTCATCAAAGCCTTGCTGTGGACTCTTTAAATCTTGGTTCAGATTGTCCAATTCTTGAGCAAACCCGATCTTGGTCATAGTTATGTCTGATTCCAGCTGTTCGAGCCGACGGCCTGCTTCCACATCCAAGTTTTCCAAGAAATCCAGTTGATGCTCTAGCATCTGCTGCAAGTTTGTCAGGGTCGTTTCCATCTGCTTCAGTCGCTCCTCTGTGCTCATCGGCCCTTTAGAAGAAGACGCCATCACTGTTCTTTCTTTCCTCTGCACTCCTGTAGTGGCTCGCCCTGGATTTTCGCCTTCTTTTGACTTCTGCGTTTTTTGTTTGAGCTTTCCTTGAATCGGATTGTGAGGGACCCGAGCTCCCTTTATTGTTGTTTGGGACTTAGCTATCATTATTTTTGGGAGATGGGGGATTCGCGCGATTTCATTGTCTGCCTCCAAGCACGGGCTGTGTTCCTTTTGATACCTGGCTGAGTGAGAATGCCCATAAACCCGAGCGCCCCTGCCATCATGCCGGATTCGATTTGATCCAAAGTACCTGCGCGAGCCTGTCTTTAAATCGCTGAAGGATCTCATGAAATTAGGGAATCTCCACTTGGGACATAGTGCCATTCATTGACAGCGTACCTGCTTCCAACTGCATGCCTTGATTGGCTTCTTGGTCTGCATTGCAGTTTTGGTCTCTTAAAACGTGATAGTATTGACATGATTGCAGTTTGCTGGTGATGAGTCGAATTTTATCCAAGAGGGATTGGAGTTGTGTGGATTGAGTGTTGGTCTTCGTTACCATGGCTTGTATAATTATTCTTGAATCTCCTATTACTATTAAATCCTGAATATTGTGTTTTAATGCCAGTTTCAGACCCTGCCAGAGTGCCAGAGCCTCTGCCCTGTTGTTAGTGTCTATGCCAAGCCCAATTGCATACTTCAAAATTGTGTCTTGATTTGGGTCCTGGATTATGCCTCCTCCTCCAGAGGGACCTGGATTCCCTTTCGAGGCCCCATCGAACTGAAGAATATGTGTGTTGAGTTTACGCTTCCAAGTCACAAACTCGCTTTCATTTCCCCTAATCTCCCACGGCTCTGTATTGTAGAGAGTTTTGTTAGGACGATCCAGATTAGGGATATTGAACTGTGCAATCCAGTTTCTCTGTTCTTCATCTAGCTTTTGAATCTCTACTTTAGGACTGAGATGAACAACCAGCTCCCCCATAATTGCTTGTATTTTGGTGTACAGTCTTTCTTCATTTACCTGACTGTCCTTGAAAATTCTGTGATTACGCTCAAGCCAGAGGCTCCAAAGGGAAAGCTTTGGTAACAGTCCCCAAATCCAGTGAATTTGGTTCTTTTTTCCCCCGGCGAAGGGGCCCAAGGAATCCCAGAGGAGGAGAAGGCTCGTTACATCATTGGGAAGCTTGGTGAATAGCTGGAGCCCTGTAATTTTCTTCCAGACTTCTTTGGAGTAAGTGAAAGTTAGAAGAATATGATCCAAAGTTTCTTCCTCTTGACAGCAAAGGGGGCATCGGAAGGGCCCTGCCCAGCCCCTTCTTTTGAGGTTCTCCCCTGTGGGGATGCTCCTATGTGCCAGGGTCCATATAAAGATGTCAACTTTGGGGATGGTTTGATAGTTCCAGATTGCTTTCCATAGGGCTGGATTTGGACGAGCTGTGGGGACTGCACTGAATATTTTGTATCCTTCAGCGGTGGTGTACACATGAGCTTCCCTTACCCATCCTAGCTCATCTTTACCTGCTCTTTTTAGAGGAGCCTTCCCTTGCAAGATAGTCTTGAGAGTTTCCCACTGTCTCTCTAAGTTGGCAGGTCTGAATGGGGCTGTCCATCCTTGCCATAGATGCGGTCATTCTTCTTCCCAGCTGGAGATGTCTGAAAGAGTAGTGAGGTGTTGGCTGTCCATCCAACTCTTAAGGTCATGGAGCTCTTGGTGTTGTTCTAAGGGGGGGTTTCCCATTATCGAATCAGTCCAGATTCTTATTTTCTTGCCACTTTTCGGGATCCAAGTTAGGTGAGGAGCGAAGTGAGGAATTACCTTTTTGCATAGTGCGAAGCTTGGAGAGCTTTTCCCTCCCTTGCATGGGAGCTCTAAACATCTGTCTCTGGGGCCTTGAAAGTATTTCTTCCAAATGGCTTTCTTACTCCATGTGAGCTTTCCAGTTATCATTCTCCAAAGGATCTTTGCCCCAAGGGCCAGGTTCTGTGTCTTGGTATTCTTCAGATTTAG
>ML793147.1:327301-356702 GCA_009831015.1 Picea engelmannii
CACTTCCATTATAGCATTATAGTGTTTCCTTGCCTCTGATTGTTTGTGGAAATAGGCTGTATTTCGATCTCCTTCTTTCAGCCATAAGCTTTGTGATTTTTGTCTCCAATAATTCTCCTCAAGTCTGCAGGCATGATGCCAATCCCTTTGAAGGCTGTCCTCTTTTTTCAGAATTTCCGGAGTGATCTCCTTTTGCTCCATTAAAAGCTGATGTGCTTCAAGTTGGCCTTGGGCTGTTAGGCGCACTTCTGCTGGGCTTGGTTGAGATTTGGCCCAAGATTTTAGAGCATATTTCAGTCTTTTTATTTTTTCTTCCCAAACATAGGATGCTGATCCTTGGACTGTGGAGGCCCAAACTTT
Source organism: Picea engelmannii (assembly GCA_009831015.1). NCBI lineage: Eukaryota > Viridiplantae > Streptophyta > Pinopsida > Pinales > Pinaceae > Picea > Picea engelmannii. Next base: position 327,662 of record ML793147.1, read on the forward strand.
GGTGACAATATCAGCAAATCCTTCATCGTTGATCCAATTTGGGCTAAACCTGAAAGGGATGGGCCCTTTAACTTTGTCTTTCTTGATTTCTAGGCAGATTGGTTTATGGTATGAGGTACTGTGGGGCAGAATTGCTGAGTTTGTCGTAAGTCCTAGCACCAGGAAGGAGCTTTGGACCAAGAATCTGTCAAGCCTGGCAGCGATGTGGCCTGGGCCTATTCTCTATTCGTCCACGTGTAGCGGCCTTTGGTGGGTTTTATATCGAGAAGATCCCATGCAGCAGCAATGTCTTCTACCCACTCCCGGGCCGGGTCTCTCACTATTGAGCCTCCCCTTTTCTCATCTTGGGCCAATGTTACATTGAAGTCTCCTCCAAGGATGATATTGGAGAGCGTATTTTGCTGTAAATAGGTCTGCAGAGAATCCCAACAGTAGATTTTTTCCCCTAAAAACTGTGGAGCATAGATATTAAATAAATTTACTTGGCATCCTGTACTTTTGTGAAAAACTTTGGTATGGATCCAGTGCATGCTGGTATGGGAGCTGATCATGTCGATTTTGGAGGAGTCCCACAATGTGCAAATCCCCCCTGAAGCTCCCCGTGCGTTCCCAGCGACTCCTTGACTTCCTTTCCAGACTTTCGATAAAGTTCTGAGCGCATCTGGCTGGCTCATTTTGGTCTCCTGGAGCAGAAAGATGCTTGCTTCCGAAGATTTGAGGATATCTTTCAGAGCTTCTTCCTTTTTTTTACTACCCATTCCTCTGCAGTTTCAGGAGGTTATAATCATTAATAACTTGGATTGGGGGGGCCTCCTTGGGAGGCTTTGATCTGCTTCCGCGTTTGATGTCCAGAGTACGCCGATTTGAGGGTGCATTGTGATCCATCCAAGACTGCTTTATGAGTTTCTTGGTTCCTTTCCTCAATTTTTGATTTTCTACCTCTTCCTTTTTTCTTTGGGGAGACCCTCTGTTCGTTTGCCTCTTCTGATTCACTTTCTGTTTGGATCTCCCCCTCCTCTGCATTTTGACGGTCATCCAGCTGCTGGGAGGGGTTGCTTTGTGCTCCTTCTTCTTCTGTTGGTGAGTTTCCTTTATCCTTCGGGTTCTGATCTTCCATACCTTCTTGCGGGCTTGCTTCAGTTGGGTCTTGAACACTCTCCTCCGAGTTTTGGCCAAGGATTTGGAAGCTATTCTCCTTTCCTGGGGCTTCCGAGGGTTTGGCTTTCTGTGGGTCTGCATGCTCTCTTCTTGGCCCTCTTGCTCTTGATCTCCCTTTCTGGGCTTGCTGCCAGCCTTCCTCTCCTTCTTTTTCTGTGGTGGTGGGGGGAGATTTTGGGCAGTTTCTTAGGAAGTGACCATATTCGTGACAACCTCGGCACTTGAACGGCAGCTGCTCGTAGTCCAACTTTTGTAAATGGTTCCAGACTCCGACTTTGAGCTTGATAGCTTCTGGTAGGCCAACTTCCAGATCTACTTCTACGCATATGCACGCACAAGAGTATTGATCCTTTGGGTCTACTCGATCAATGTAGCGTCCGAGACCATTGCCGATTGCTTGAAGAGATGGGGTATTCCAGCAGTGGATTGGGAGGTTGGGAAGTCTAACCCAGACCGGGACGTCTTTGGGGATTTCTGAGGCAGGATCGAAGCTCGGTGTCCATCTATTCAAGTAAAGTCCTTGAGTGCCCATGAAGTAAGGGCCGTTCCTGAATATTAGATCTCTATCCTCCTGGGATATAAATTCGAAGATGAAAAAGCCCCGTCCGACCGCGTAGCTGGTAACACTGTTTGTTATCAGCGGTCTCCAGTTTCGTTGGATCCAGTTTTCTGTGGATCTGGCAGAGGGCCAGAGGCCCATGAATTGACCAATGAGGCCGCGTTCAGAGAGGGAGAGGGCGATTTTCATCGGTTGATCAGGAGGGAGATCTATTTCGGGAATATCCTTCAGCTTCTTGACAAAGCTTGGGGTTTCTTCTGTGGTCGAATGCTTGGAGCATGCCTCTACCAGTCGGCGGAAGGAGGAGGCAGGGGATGGAGGGGGCGGCGGCTCCCCTCCCTGACCAGCCATGACGGCTCAACCCTAACACACACCAGGCTGCGCGAGTTTTCACAGTCGCTCAATCTCTTCCTCAAATTGTTGCCTTTCCGAATCAAGCCTTTGTTGGAAATGATTCATGGTGGGATTTTCTAGGTGAATTGGTGGACAAAGGGCGGTGAGTTGTTCCTCTAGATTCTATAGGAGGGATTTTACAACCAAAATTTTAAATCCTAGAGGGACGTCATTAGCCAAAGAATTTTTGGATAAGTTACATGACATATATTCTTCACCCATTGCAGACTCAGAAAATGCCAAAGAAGATGGAGATACAAATCAAGAAGAAATATGTTCACCATGTTAAACAGATTCAGAAGATGAAGAGTACATAATCAACAAAGGTATGTTGTTTTTCTTTAATTGTGAAAAACACAGACATCTTGAAATAGAATGCCATAAAGGAAATGAGACAAAAAAACTAATTGAAAAAGAAGACAATTATGAAGGAGAATTGATTAGTGATTTAGATGAACTAAGAAAAGAAAGAGAAGACAACAAGTCACTCAAGAAAGAATTGATGAAACAAAAGGAAAGTGTTCACATTTTTGAAGAATCCCAATAGGTCATCGAGAACTTAAGAACTCAGCTAGAAGAAGCCAGAAAGATCGAAGAAAATCTTGAATATCAAATGCAGTATTTGGAAGCCAACATAGTAGCACAGAAGGAAGAAGCAGAAATGAGAGAGAATATATTGACAGGTCATCTTAAGGAAAGAACTAATGATCTAAACCAGCTTGAGGCAAATTTTGGTCAAGAAGAGAAAGGACTTGAAGAATAAATAATCACATTAAAAATGCATCTTGAAGAAGCGAAAATAACAGAAGAAGTCATGAAGTCTCAGATAATGAAGAAAGAAGAAGAGGTTGAGAAGCTTGAAGAAGAAGTTGTCACATTGAGAAGTAAAATCATCAAGCTCAATAAGAACATTGAAGAGACAAAAACATCCACATCAGTCATAGAGAATGAAGAGAAGCACTCTAGGTTGCTAGAAAAGAAGAATGAAGAAAATAGAAAGAGTTATACAGAAGTACTCAAAGGAAGGAATCATGGTCAACCAGAATCTAAGAAAACTATTGAAGATACATCTTCAAGAAGACCATCCATGTTCAAGCCACAAAGAAGCTTCAATCATGATCATGATCAGTCAAGGTAGAAATTCAGAAGGACTACACCACAAAGAATATCATTCACTTTCAGGTATGCAAATTTCTTTTATGGTCATTGCTTTTATTGTACTAATTTTGGACATAAGGTTGCAGATTGCAGGAATTATAAAAGAAATGTTCAAGCAAGAAATTCCTATGTGGCCCCACGTAACATTGAATGTTACAAATGTCATAACTATGGACGCATAGCTAGTGATTGTAGAAGCATGATCAATACTTCCATGAAAGAGAACACTGATACCAAATATAAGAAAGTATGGATAAGAAAACATGAAGAACAGGTGAACAAATACCAAGTACCAGAAATCGCAAGATTGGCAATAAAACGAGATGAAGAAAATTCTACAACAAAAAAGAAAGATGTCAGATACAGAAAGGTTTGGAAAATAACTGAAAGAAAAGAAGGACAGGTAAATAAGGAACAGGTTCAAGAGATTGTACTTTTAGGAGTTGTAGTGAAAGATGCCACAGATAGGAAGAAAGAAGTTAGAGATCAGAGAGATGATGAATCTACCAATGAAGATGATGATGAATACACATCAGAGCAAGAGTTGTTTTGAGCCATCCGGCTTAGAGAATCTCAGGTAACATGAATATTAGACAGGGGGATTCTATCTGATAGCTGTGACAAACTAAAGAACCATCCTTCGAGCAGCTTGCAGAGTTTGAGTAGAAAAATCCAGAGTAGTTAGTTAGCAGAAGTACATTTTGTTAGTTGTAGTAGTGAAGACTTCATGATAGTATAGTAATAAATGGGTCAGCATTATGGATAGTTGTGTAGTAGAGTCTTGGATAGTGTGGACAGAGATGGATTTATAAGAACACGTAGTAGGTTTGGATAGATATATGACAGTGTACGAGAGTATGGATTCATATATTGGTTCAGAGAGTGGTTCAAAGACAAATGAACATTATTGATGTTAATTGTACATGCAATGGTTCGAACAATTCTAATGGATTACAAATTGGCAGATATTTTTTGGACACGTGCAATGCATACAACAATTCACATTCAAAACATAGTAATGCTCAAAAACAACAATGACAAAAATCCCTACGAGCTATAGAAAGGAAGAACAACAACTGTGAAGCACTTCAGAGTATTTGGAAGCAAATGCTACATCAAAAGAGAATATGGTAGAATGGGAAAGTTTGAATCTCGTGTGGACAAAGGCGTAATTGCTGGTTACTCAAGTACAATGAAAGAATACAAGTGTTACAATCCGAGGTTGAACAAATTTGTGGAAAGAATCAATGTAACAATTGATGAAACAGATGGATGAGAATTAAAGGAAGAAGAAAATGAATCAATGGAACAGCTTTACGAAGAAGAAGAAGAAGATGAAGACGAAGTAGAAGGGGGGTATGAATAAGATCACACATAAGTAGAAGAGAAAGTTCAGAAAATTCCTCCAAAGACACCTAGCAAACGAGTACAGAAGAATCATCCTTTAGATCAGATTATTAGAAACAAGGATGTAGGAGTTGAGACTAGAAGAAGAATTCGTTCACTAGAAAAAATGCACGTAGCACTCTTATCTACGATTGAACCAAACAGTTTTGAAGAGGTCAACAAGGATGAATTCTGGAATAAGGCCATGGATGAAGAATTGGATCAAATAGAGAAGAATGACACTTGAGAATTTGTTCCAAGACCAAAGAATAAGAATGTGATTGGCACAAAGTGGGTTTTCAGAAATAAATTGAATGAAGATGGACATGTTACAAGGAACAAAGTTAGATTGGTATGTAAAGGATACACACAGATTGAAGGAATCGACTTTGAAGAGACAATTTCCCCAGTTGCCAGAATGGAAGCAATCTGATCACTCTTAGCTTATGCATGCTCCAAGAAGATTAAAGTGTATCAGATGGATGTTAAATCCATTTTTCTGAATGGGGAACTTGAAGAAGAAGTCTACATTGAACAACCAAAAGGATTTCAGTTTTTAGAAAACATAGATTATGTGTGCAAATTGAAGAAGGCCTGGTATGGTCTAAAACAAGCTCCTAGAGTGTGTTACTCTAGACTGGATAAATATCTACAGCAGGTAGAGTTCAGAAAAGTAAGTGCAGACAACGACCTCTACATCAAGGTAACTCAAGATAGTATTTTATTAATTGAAGTTTATGTTGATGATATTATTTTTGGAAGCAACGATGACATGTTAAGCCAGAAATTTGAAAAGGATATGCAGAATGAATTTTAAATGTAATTACTCAGAGAACTATCCTTCTTTCTAGGTCTTCAGATACGTCAAAGAAACCAAGGAATTTTTATTTCTCAAACTAAGTATATCAGAGAAATGCTAAAGAGGTTCGGAATGGAATATTACAAACCAGTTACGACTCCTATGCAAACCAGTTGCAAGTTGAGCAAAGATGATGATTCAAAGTCTACATACTAGAGGAAATATAAGTCAATGATTGGTAGCTTACTATATGAGACAGCATCCAGACCATATGTAATGTAGACAGTTGGACATGTGGCACGATTTCAGGCAACACCAAATGAATCACATGTCTTAGCAATGAAGAGGATTTTCAGATATCTCAAAGGAACATAAGAGTTTGGATTATGGTATCCAAAAGGGAAGGATCTATCACTTATTGCTTACTCAGATACAGATTGGGTAGGTTGCATTGATGACCGACGAAGCACCAATGGAGCATCATTCTACTTGGGTGAGTGTTTACTATCTTGGCTAAGAAAGAAACAATCATCAGTATCTTTATCTACAGCCGAAGCAGAATATATTGCAACATCAGGATTTGTACACAATTTCTATGGATGAAACAAACTCTGACAGATATACAGGTTGAGTATGATGAGCCCATTCCAATCTATTGTGATAATACAAGCACCATCAATATCTCAAAGAACCCGGTGATGCACTCCAAGACGAAGCAGATTCCAATCAAGTATCACTTTCTATGGGAACAGGTTGCAGAGAAGAACATCAGAGTTGAATATGTGGGAACAAAACAACAAGTGGCATACATCTTTACAAAACCACTTCCACAGGAAGCCTTTGAGTATCTTCACCAGAGACTCGGATTAATTTCTACCCCAAAATGAATTCTTTAGAATGCTTATATTATATGTCTTAGATTTACACGAGGAAGCACCATAAAGAGGATAGTTCAAGTTGAGAGATTAGTTTCAAGAAGAGTTCAATTAGAGGGAGCAGCCCCAGATGGAAATATACCTTTTCCATTGATGACAAAGGGGGGGAGATTTATTAGATGAAAAGGTAAATGCTTGGAGAAAGAGAATAGAGGCATGGTTCCAAGGGGAGAGATGGTCACATGGGGAGCATGAGTGATATGGCTTTAATATTGCATCAAAGTGTTGCCATCAATGCCAAAGGGGGATATTTTTTTATTATTTGGGTTGGTTGTCATTGATTTCAACCCTTGAAGAAAGTCCGGTAGCGAATTCTGGTAGCACAAAGGTTATGACAATGGACCCAAGTTTGTTTGATGTATAATGATATGAGTTTTAATATACTTGAAGGTAAGACTATTCTATATGGATAGTACATGTCATGCCATTTCCGATGGTATGTGTAACGTCACATAACTCCTCACGGTTAGAGAGTTATGGCCATGTGAAGTTGGAGAACCCTCATGAGTCATCTAGAAGCCCCAAAAGGTCAAAGTAGTCAAAGTCGTTGCAAATAAGAAATTATTTAATTAATAAAGTGAAATGATGAGTGTACTATAAGTAAAAGTGGATACAAAATAAATTATTTAAATAATAAAGTTAATGGAGAAATTACTAAGTGGACAAGTGGTTAGAAGTGTGTTAGCCCTAAAATAAAGAAAGTGGTTTAAGATGGTTAGAAGATAACCCCTTGAGGAAGCTACATAAAAGTATAAATAAGAGGCAAGGGTCTCTCATTTAATTACACTTGATCATATTGAATATCTACAAGTCACTGAGGTAACCAAAGGATATCTAAGGTGAATTTCAGAGGGAAGGTGAAGTAAAAAAGGCCAAAATTCAAGGGAGGATAAATTCTTTTGATGATGCTATGTAAGGTATGTTATTTACAGGTCATCTCACCATTTTCGCAATAAATTTTTTTATAAAATGATTCAAACTAAGAAATATGGAGGCTGTTGAGGAAACATATCCATGTAGCTGTGATAAAAATTTCAGCTTGTGGGTCGTTGTATTTTTGGAGTTACCCTCCATGGAAAATAGGGTTTGTGGCTAGTCCTGAAACTAGTCTAAAACAAGTGTTTCAGGTAAAAACGTCATAACGTCTTCATAACAGATCCAAATTCAATAAGACCAAATGTATTGGTTAGAGTACAGTCTGTAGTATTCTTTCTACCATTTTCATATCCATACAACAAATATTCGGTGCGAGGAATGCTCTACAAGTTCACTCTCTGGAATAAGCCAGAATTCAACAAGGTATGCCATTTTTTCTATAATTCATTTTCTGAGAGTTTCCAAGTAGTGAAACCTAAAGGAATTGCATAAAATACATTGAAGAACATTATGTACCATTTTTAGATCTTTGTTCATTACATGTACATAGTTATGATTATTTCAAGTTAGGATTGTTGACTAATCCAAAATTAGTCATGTGAGACTAAAGTAAAGTTTGATGAAAATGCTAGTCTCTTGTTGTTAAATTTAAGGAAAGTTTGCAGGTATGTGATCATATACATCAAGTATATTACAAAGTTACAAATATTATTTGGATGATGTAATTGATGAGGAATTTTGGTTGAGGTACATGTTGGGTACATGGTTGAGACAAGTAGTTGATGAGTTGGCACATACATGAAGTGTATAGTTGATGATGTTGGTACATATTGATGAGTCATATTGTTACACATTATTTTCATCACCCTTATGACCATTAATGATATAAACCTATCCTTTGTCTTTAGAAGGATCAATGGCCTAAATTCCCAAGGAAAGAAGGGAGAAGAACTTTGCCTGAGAAATGAAAACATATTTTCCATTGTAAAAATCTTAATAAGGAAGATCGTCACACCCTGTCCAGTTATAGGGATGCGACAATCATGGACTGTCACATGATGTAGTAAACCTGTCATGTGATTCCGTCGCACTCTGCTCTGTTCTAGGGGTGCGATGATTTTTGTACATGGGAAAAACGAGCATCTTCTCGATGCTTATAGAAGGAGAAGCTTATATGGTGAGGTGGCTTCCGATCGGTTTGGATCTTACTCGCTTTTATGATTTAGTGGGATCATACTAACCTCCTCACCCTATCCTCTTCAGCTTATAAAAAGAGAGGAGCTCTCATGGAGAAAGTTAGATTAGAAATTTGGCTTGGGATTGTTAGCTTGGTTAGAGTGGCTTTGAGTTTTTCTTTGTCAAGATAGATTGTGAGTGACTTTCAGATCTATAGTCTCAGAATTCTTGGAGCAGAAGTGTGTGGGAAACAAGGGACAATTGGAAGGGACCTTACAACATCAAGGCTTTGGTTGTAATCTCTTTTTATATTATTTAATAAAGATGCACTTTTCTTTCCTATATGAATCTTATCTGTCCATATTGTATGATTCCTTGATCACATACATAGTTTAATATCAAGTAGGCTATGTTATTCTTATCTTCATTGGCTTGTGTTCCTTTGCATATAGTTCTCCATAAGCCTCGGGACAGAGCTTGGATTGCATTGGCGAAGTCGGTTCTTCGATACTTAAAAGGTATGTTATAGATCCATTTCTCATTTGATAATTGAAATATAAGGAAAGAGTAGTGTATTGTCTTGTTTTGTTCTAGTTTTGTAGTGAAGCTAGGGAGATTTGTTTGTGTCCGCACTTACCGATTAATCCGATAACAAAATTGGCAAACATATTGGGGAACAGATTGTTTTGCTAGTAGTCTTTATTTCTTTATTTGATTGCCTAGGTTATGTTTTCTGAGTCACTTGGAGATCCAGATTAACTCTTTGACTATTTAATCTCACTGTAAAACCTTCATGCTTTTTATTTTTTCATTTTTCCTTTGATCACCGCACCCTTCTTTGAGAGACAATGCGACGATATATCATCGTCGCACTCTACCTATAGACACAATGTGACATCGTCACACTGTACTATTCTCTGGCCTGCGATGATCTAGGATTGACGCACTGTGTTAGTCCTACAGCCTGCGACGATTGTGAAATTTTTTTATTTTTTTATGGTTTTCCCTGCCCAGATGATGCAGGAGCATTCACATCTCGATCAAGCGAGCCAGCGCGTGGAGCGAGGAAAGAACGGCTGGACAGTGCCAGCTCATACATTTTTTGAATTTCTTTGGAAAGATTGTGCACCGCCGTTTGAATGAGAGTATTCATGAGAAGCGCACTTGTATTATATTATAGATAGGAAGGCAATTAATAGTTTTAATGCTGTTAGATAGAAATTAACTGTAGATTAGACAGTTTTACTTTTGAGAGGGAAAACGGAGTATAGACACCCTCCTTTTGTACATTTTTATTCATAATTCTCATTCAGACAAGACAAGGAGCAAGAGAAAAGCAGAGCAGAGAGTTTGTGAAGAACCTCCATGTACAAACATTGAATTAATAGGAAAGAGCTTTGATTCAATTCCATGGATGTGTTTGATCTCTGTGTGTTGTTAATATTATGCTTTTGCCTATTTGCTTCTTTTTATGCTTACCTTTTATATGCTGCATATGTGATTGCATATCAGGTTCATAATCTGAGAGAATGAACGTATGAGTTTCAATTGTTTCTCTGTTTGAGCCAGGAGATTCCTGCATCGAGTGCAGTTGAATTCTTCTGCATAGAGTGCATCGAGGAGGCTCTACGGTTAAAATCTCATTCTCGTTCAACTCGGAGTGTTTTATGTTATCTAAGCTGTGCAGGTGAAGTGCAGGTCGGATTGAAATCTCAGTAGCAAGTCTGAGCCGAGAAAGGCTGGGTTTGTTGTAGCTATGAGTACACAGAACCTGGAAGCCTTCCGCCTCGTTGAAGGTTGGTGGAGGTCGAAGTCGAGCACAGGAGCGTGTTCGAGAAAGCTATGAAGGAGTCAGATTTACAGAAGCTCGAGAAGGATAGCACCTTTGCTTCCTCGTGGAAATAGACTTCAGTGGAGTCCATACAGTGAGAAGGTGGAAAAGCCGAGGACTCTTCAAGAGGAAGAGAATCGATGACTTAAGATTGTTAAGGAGAATCACGAATCTCCGTAGACCGTTGGATTTTTGTGAAAGAGCGAGGGTTTTAACCCTCAAGCGCAGACCAATTTCATCTGCCATAGTGTGTCGGAATATCGGGGTGGTAAGTGAAAAAATTTCATGCACGTCGAGGTCGCGAAGTAGCGAGAAGGCAGGAGCCGTCCATATGAGGAGGACAGGTGGCAGAGATCTAGATGATTTCGCGAACTCAGAAGTTCGCAGGGTGAAAGCCCAAGCCTTGGGTATTCAAGGTCATGAGGACGCGAGTCGCGAGAACTTGGCCATGGAAATTGCGAAGTCGTAAAGGAACGAGGTCGCGAGTCTCGACACCTCGGACCTCGGGAGTCGACGTAGAAGTTATTCGACCTCGTGAGAAGCGAAGTCGCAAGGGAGCGAGGTCACGAGTTCCCACACCATCGAAAATCGGGATTTTGGTGGTCGATTGAACGAAGACAATGTAGCAAGCCTCGCGATATCGCGAGATCCGATCCTCTGACACCGAAGAAAAGGAAATCGCCGAGAAGACTGTGGGTAAGGAAGACTCCCGAGAGGAGTTGGAAGAGCGTTGACTCTTCGGGTCATGTGGTAGAAGGTCCTGGTGAGGGCGACCAACTGCTGTGAGAGCGGGGTTGCGTCAGAGTGGTATCAGAGCTGGAAAAGGGTTTCTCTTTGCTTTGTTAGTAGAGAGAAGAAATCCGCCATGCCTCCCAGGAGGGAGAGGCAGTCACCTGATCATGAAGACAGGGATGCCCGAAGAAGAGGTAGGCAATTACCCGACCCAGAGGGGGAGAGGGGATTGTCCAGGGAAAGAAGCAATCATGGACAGAATATAGAATTGGAGAGTGAAATACGAAATCTTCGTGCTAGAATGGAAGATATAGAAGCAGCGCAGAGGCGCACAGCAAATACAGGAGATCTGAGTGACTCCGAAGGTGAAGCTAATGTTGTACCACAAGGTGGGGTTGCAGCGGAAGATGTAGCCAATGAGCGATTAATCAAATCTATCGCCAGGATGAGCGCAAAGGTGAGGATGGACATTCCAGCTTATGAGGGAAGCCTGGATGCAAAAGAGTTGCTGGATTCGATCCGAGCACTCGACACCTACTTCGATTATGAAGATATCGAAGAGGACAAAAAGGTGAGGCACGCTGTCACCAAGTTGAAGGGACATGCACCCCTATGGTGGGATGAAGTGCAGGCTTACAGGCGTAGCAAAGGCAAGCAGAAGATAAAAATCTTGGATCGGATGATCGCTAAGATGAAGGCGAAGTTCATTCCGAGGGATTACCAGATCACTCTGTTCAGGCGCATGCAGAACCTGAGACAAAAACTGATGACGGTGAAGGAGTACACCGAAGAATTCTATAGGCTCAACATCCGAGCTGGTCATCGGGAGAGTGAGGACGAAAAGGTGGCGAGGTACCTGAATGGGATGAGGTACGACATTCAGGATGAACTGAGCATGGTTACCATCCGGACAGTTGAGGATGCGTAGCAGATGGCTCTGAAGGCTGAAGAGAAGCTGAGCCGCAAGCAGGGACAGCGAGGGCAAGGCAGAAGCCAACCTAGAGGCAAAGCAGTTTCCCAAGAGAGAACTCAAAAGCCCAAGGAGGATTGGAAGAGGCCTCAAGGAAAAGCTGAAAGAGGTGGAACCTCACAGCAGAGGCAGCAAATTTCTGAGCCAAGGAGGCAGCAAGATGATCAGCAAGGAGGATATGCTGACGCGAATATATTTCCTCGTACCCGAGGTCGAGGCAGAGGTCGAGGAGGAGTTATCACGTGTTTTACATGTGGTAAGGATGGCCATAAAGCCGTGGACTGCCCAGAGAGAAAGGTGGACAGAGGAAAAACTCACATCGCTGAGGCGCAGAGGCGTGATGTGGAAAGCGAAGATGCAGACAGCGGAAGATCGCTGGGGATGCATAAAATCCTTTTGAAACCTGAGAAAGAGGTGGAGGACACAGCTCAAAGATGTAGACTGTTCCGGACGACTTGCAAGACCAAGGGCTGGAAATGCAAGGTCATAGTGGACAGCGGAAGCACCGATAATCTCGTTTCGACCGAGATGGTGGAAAAGCTGGAGCTGAAAACGAATGAACACCCGAGTCCATATAAAGTGACATGGTTGCAAAAAGGACACCAGGTATGTGTTACAAAGCAATGCTTGGTCAATTTTAAAATGGGTGAATATAGGGATGAAATTTTGTGTGATGTCATTCCCATGGATGTCTGTCATGTATTATTGGGAAGACCATGGCAGTTTGACAGAAATGTGGTTCATGACGGGAGAATGAACACATATACCATGGAGAAGGATGGAAGAACACATACATTGCTTCCAGGGAAAGATAAGAAGGTGGAGCCGGAAGTAACCAGCGCGATACTTCTCATGAGTGGGAAAGAGCTTCTCACAGAGCTGGAGAAGAATGAAGATCCACAATTCTTTGTTGTCAGGAAGCCAAGAATTGTCCTGACAAGCATGAGAGTGGATGACTTACCGGACGAGATTCAGCAACTGCTGGGAGAGTTTGCTGATATCATCGTGGATGAACTACCTCATTCATTGCCACCGATGAGGAGTGTGAGTCACCACATTGACCTCATACCCGGAGCAAGTTTGCCAAACAAGGCAGCGTACAGGTTGACACCTCAGGAGAACGAGGAGGTCAAAAGGCAGGTACAGGATCTGYAGAACAAAGGACTGGTGAGGGAAAGTCTTAGTCCATGTGTTGTTCCAACAGTGCTGAGTCCGAAGAAGGACGGAGGCTGGAGGATGTGTACAGACTCCAGGGCGATAAACAAGATTACCATCAGGTACCGGTTTCCACTGGCGAGAATGGACGACTTGATGGACTGCCTAAGCGGGGCGAATTATTTTTCAAAAATAGATCTCAAGAGCGGATATCATCAGATCCGGATGAGAGAGGGAGATGAATGGAAGACAACATTCAAGACAAATGAGGGTTTGTACGAATGGCTGGTCATGTCGTTTGGATTGACAAACATGCCTAGCACTTTTATGCGGTTGATGAACGAAGTCCTGCGGGAATTCATTGGCAAATTTGTGGTCGTGTATTTGGACGACATACTGATATTCAGCAAGACAAAGGCTGAACACTTGAGGCATTTGGCCAGTGTGATGAGAAGACGGCAGTAGGAAAAGATGCTGATCAATTTGAAGAAATGTTCCTTCATGCAGACATAACTCATTTATTTGGGTTTTGTAATATCGGCAAATGAATTGAAGATCGATCCTGAGAAGGTGGAAGTGATCAGGAATTGGCCATCGCCGCGAAATGTTTTTGAGGTAAGGAGCTTTCACGGTTTGGCAAGCTTCTACAGGAAATTCATTCAGAACTTTCAGTGGGATTAGCACCGCGATGATGGACATTGTGAAGAAGCAGCATAAGATTTTCCAGTGGACAGCCGAGGCTGAGAGGAGCTTCAATCTGTTGAAGCGCAAGATAACTGAGCAGCCAATCCTGGTGCTGCCAGATTTTCAAAAGACCTTCCAGGTGAAGTGTGATGTGAGCGTATATGCTGTTGGAGGGGTCTTGAGTCAGGATGACAGACCTGTGGCATACTACAGCGAGAAGATGGATGATGCGAAGCTGAAATACTCCACATATGATAAAGAATTCTATGCCATTGTCCAGGCATTAAAGAAGTGGAGGCACTACCTGATACCCAAGGATTTCGTGTTGTACAACGATAATCACGCATTGCAGTTCGTGAGTCAGCAGGAGAAGATGAATCAGAAGCATGCAAAGTGGGTGGAATACATGCAGAATTTCACCTTTGTCATAAAGCACATTTCGGGGACTGCTAATAAGGTAGCTGACGCCTTGAGTCGAAAATGTTTATTGCTGCAGGAATTCAGGGTCAAGGATTTGGGTTTTGAAAACCTGAAGGATATATATGCAGGTGATGCTGATTTCGGGGAAGCTTATGAAGCAGCCGAGAATCCGGTGCTCAGGGATAGGAGCCCGTGGATAGATTTCTCAATACAGGATGGATTTCTATTCAAGGGAAATCAACTGTGCATTCCAGATTGCTCTATGAGAGAGAATTTGGTACGAGAAAAGCACAGCAGTGGACTAGCAGGTCATTTCGGGCATGACAAAACATTCGCTAAGTTGAGCGAATCGTATTTTTGGCCAGGCATGCGAGCAGATGTGAAGAGATTTGTTGACAGGTGTCGAATATGTCAACATGCAAAGGGCCGAAATCAGAACACAGGGTTCTATCAGCCGTTGCCCATACCCGAGAGGCCATGGGAAGCCATTAGTATGGATTTTGTTTCGGGATTGCCGAGAACACAGCGTGGAGTTGATTCCATTTTTGTGGTGGTGGACAGGTTCTCGAAAATGGCACATTTCATACCGTGTCATAAGACAAGCGATGCGACACACATCGCAAACTTATTTTTCAAAGAGATTGTGCGATTGCATGGATTGCCTAGGAGCATAGTCTCGGATCGAGACACAAAGTTCATCGATCATTTTTGGAGGATGCTATGGAGAAAGCTGGGGACTGACTTGGCGTTCAGCTCATCATATCATCCGCAGACAGATGGACAGACCGAAGTGGTTAACAGAAGCCTCAGAGATTTGTTAAGAAGCCTAGTGACGGAGCATCACAGTAGTTGGGATCAGGTCCTACAATAGGCAGAGTTTGCGTACAATGATTCTGTGAATCGGAGTACAGGTAAGAGCCCGTTCCAAATTTTGTATGGGACACAGCCGAGAGGAGTTTCTGAGCTCAGGGAGTCAGAACAGGCTGAGACAAGCAGCGCGAGAGCTGAAGAATTTGCTGAAGTGATGCAAGAGCTTCACGCGCAGGTGAAGCAGCGATTACAAAAATCGAATCAGGAATATAAGCGTAGAGCCGATGAGAGAAAGAGGCATCTTCAGTTTGAAGTTGGGGACATGGTTCTAGCGCACTTGAGAAAAGAAAGGTTCCCAAGGGGAACATACAACAAGCTCAAGATGAATAAAATTGGGCCATGTAGAATCCTGAAGAAGTTCGGGGAGAATGCATATGAGCTTGAGTTGCCAGAGGGCATCGGGATATCTCCGATTTTCAACATTTCGGATTTATACACCTACAGGGCTGAAGAAGCAGGCACTGGAACTGAGGAACCAGTGATCCAGTGGCAGAAGCAGTTGCCAGTTGCACAGAAGCCTCAGATGGAGTGCATACTGGATAAAAGAGTTGAAAGGAAGACCAGGAGAAAGCAATACTTTGAGTACCTGGTGAAATGGAAAGATCACCTAGTGGAGGATGCCAGCTGGGAAGATGAAGCAGGGATTCTGAAACATGGGCAGACTGTGCAGGAGCTCATGGACAGGAGCCCATGAAATCTTTTGAGCCGAGGAGTATGATGCAGAAGCATCCACATCTCGATCAAGCGAGCCAGCGCGTGGAGTGAGGAAAGAACGACTGGACAGTTCCAGCTCATACATTTTTTGAATTTCTTTGGAAAGATTGTGCACTACCGTTTGAATGAGAGTATTCATGAGAAGCGCACTTGTATTATATTATAGATAGGAAGGCATTTAATAGTTTTAATGTTGTTAGATAGAAATTTACTGTAGATTAGACGGTTTTACTTTTGAGAGGGAAAACGGAGTATAGACACCCTCCTTTTGTACATTTGTATTCATAATTCTCATTCAGACAAGACAAGGAGCAAGAGAAGAGCAGAGCAAAGAGTTTGTGAAGAACCTCCATGTACAGACATTGAATTAATAGGAAAGAGCTTTTATTCAATTCCATGGATGTGTTTGATCTCTGTGTGTTGTTAATATTATGCTTTTGCCTATTTGCTTCTTTTTATGCTTACCTTTTATATGATGCATATGTGATTGCATATCAGGTTCGTAACCTGAGAGAATGAATGTATGAGTTTCAATTGTTTCTCTGTTTGAGCCAGGAGATTCCTGCATCGAGTGTAGTTGAATTCCTCTGCATAGAGTGCGTCGAGGAGGCTCTACGGTTAAACTCTCATTCTCGTTCAACTCGGAGTGTTTTATGTTATCTGAGCCGTGCAAGTGAAGTGCAGGTCGGATTGAAATCTCAGTAGCAAGTCTGAGCCGGGAAAGGCTGGGTTTGTTGTAGCTGTGAGTACACAGAACCTGGAAGCCTTCCGCCTCGTTGAAGGTTGGTGGAGGTCGAATTCGAGCACAGGAGCGTGTTCGAGAAAGCTCTGAAGGAGTCAGAGTTACAGAAGCTCGAGAAGGATAGCACCTTTGCTTCCTCGTGGAAACAGACTTCAGTGGAGTCCATACAGTGAGAAGGTGGAAAAGCTGAGGACTCTTCAAGAGGAAGAGAATCAACGACTTAAGATTGTTAAGGAGAATCACGAATCTCCGTAGACCGCTGGATTTGTGTGAAAGAGCGAGGGTTTTAACCCTCAGGCGCAAACCAATTTCCTCTGCCATAGTGTGTCGGAATATCGGGGTGGTAAGTGCAAAAGTTTCATGCACGTCGAGGTCGTGAAGTAGCGAGAAGGTAGGAGCCGTCCATCTGAGGAGGACAGGTGGCAGAGATCTAGATGATCTCACGAACTCGGAAGTTCGCAGGGTGAAAGCCCAAGCCTTGGGTATTCAAGCTCACGAGGACGCGAGTAGCGAGAACTTGGCCACGGAAATCGCGAAGTCGTAAAGGAACGAGGTCGCAAGTCTCGACACCTCGGACCTCGGGAGTTGATGTAGAAGTTATTCGACCTCGTGAGAAGCGAAGTCGCGAGGGAGCGAGGTCACGAGTTCCCACACCATCGGAAATCGGGATTTCGGTGGTCGATTGAACGAAGACAATGTAGCAAGCCTCGTGATATCGCGAGATCCGATCCTCCGACATCGAAGAAAAGGAAATCGCCGAGAAGACTGTGGGTAAGGAAGACTCCCGAGAGGAGTTGGAAGAGCGTTGACTCTTCAGGCCGTGTGGTAGAAGGTCCTGGTGAGGGCGACCGACTGCTGTGAGAGCGGGGTTGCGTCACCAGATCTGTGATAAGTGTTTGGGGTGATTTGTTGGGTCTGATTACAGTCTGCTTGACAACGTTGAATATGATTTTATCCTTCTTTTCTTTGTTTTAGCTTGTGTGCTTTTGAAAGATTTGATCTCTTTCTTTGAGTATGTTTCAGTTACAAAGCATTGTTTTTTCTTTAGAATTGTTTAGTGAAAGAACTTATTTTTCTTTTATTGAATAATTCATTTTAAAAGAGAAAATTTGTTTGGGTTGCTTTGTTCTATAGAGATTTGCTATTGCTTTTAGCTATCTTTGAAAAAAAAAAAAAAAAATTCCTTGCTTTACATTAGATTAGGGGCATCCTTGCATTTGAAGTAGTGAAATTGCATGGTTTTGGGCATTTTCTTTTTTTTTGGGGGGGGGGGAGAATCGTGTATTGATGTACGGTCTCTTTGGCTCATTTCTTGAAGATCTTGATATTGATGAGTTTAATAAAATTTTGAGAGATTGTGCATCTGGGAATGATAAACGTTTTCTCCTTCTCGTAATATAGCTTTCATCGAAGTGAAATATTTTCATTCTCATTTCTTTGCATTGTTTAAAGTTGGTCAAAACATCATTTAGTCCATGCCATTTTCCTCTTGAGTAAAAAAAAACCTTAAAATAAAGCACTTATAAAAATTGATTAGACATTTTTGTATTTTCTGGTAGCAAACCTACATTAGCTTAAGGTGTGGAGCTTTGGAATAGGTTGAAAGGATAAGTTTCCAAAGCTATCAACCAAACATAGTATCTTGTGATAGGAAGAGTTTAAATCTACTTGCTACATTTTGTCCCGGGAAACCCTTCTAACACAAGGGTCAATCACGAAGTCGCATTAGGGCCGACAGAGTTACTCACCCTGCTTTGTTGGTCTTAGTGTAGAGATTGTGCATATTATTGGGGGTCACTTGAGAAGAAAATCCTCTGGGGACCTTCTCGATTCGATTTCGGGCTTAGATACCCTACCCTTGTGCATGGATCGGACTGTCGACTGCTTCCCAGGCATCATTGTCATAATTGGTAACCTTAGTGGCCTTTCTCTTTAGGTTCTTTACACAAGGTGACTGTGGAGGGGCAAGTCTTCACAGTACCTGGAATCGACGTTGGCCAAACTCACTCGGGATCCATGGGGGGTATACCCATGTTTATGTGTGGGAGCTTGCACCAAGGTGTAAGTCCATTAAGCAGGCCATCAACGTAACTTTTCCACCCATTCTATCTCAAACCCTTCTTACGTTTTTCTCGTGACGTTGGATTTCATCACCAACTAGTGTGTTCATTGTGAGAAGGTTTTGTTTTCTTTCTTGCTTACTATATTTTTAGCACGTGTTGTTTGTTTTTCCCTAGCAAACTCTAGGTTGGATCTGTGTTTTATGGCATCAGTTCCCGGAACGACCAATGAAGCAACCCCTACTCCAGGGGAGCCTTTTGTTTTTCCTTCTTATGAAAATGTTGGTCTTCCTCACATTGCTACTTTGAGCATTCCACGTCTCACAATTGGATTACTGGTATGGTTGTTTTCCACTTAGATAATCCCCAATGTAGCTAGTGCTTCGGTTGTAAGAACTTCCCCCCAAGAACATCAACCTCATGTTGATCCTTCACCTTCTTCACCAGTAACATCTTCTTCGCCTTCTTCACTTGCAAGGTCTTCTTCCATTTCATCTTCTTCACCAAGTGAAAGCTCTGAAACTAGTAACCCGGTGGATAAGAAAAAGAAGAAAAGGAAGATTAAGAAGAAGAAAAATAAGCGAGGGTCAAAACTTCCAACCACTGTCAAACATGTTGGAAAATAACCAGTCATTGTAAATCGTGTTGTAAGTGTTGTTGATGCCAAGATAACCCAAACAACCCGTAAGCCCAAGTACCATTGCAGGCTTTGTAAGGGTATCCATCTTCTTAAGGATTTTCCTGGTGTAGCCAAGGTCATAGAAGCATGGTCTACACACCCTCGCCAACCCATGTCGTTAGCCTCTAAACAACATGTTGATGACCTCCCGTCAACTATTCAAGATACCATTGGGAAGAAGAAAAGTAGAGTCGAGTTCCCATGTATGTTATGCAGAGGGAGTCATCAAACTCACCTTTTCTCTCGTATGGACGAAGCCTCAAAATTCCTGGAAGACATGACTGTTTCACAGCCTCAACTTCTAGCTGCTTACCATAAGCTTTCTCTCAACCCCTCTGTAGTTGATGGAATGATTAATCTGGTCCCTTCGTCATTCAATTTAGTTGATCATGTCATCAATCTAGTCATGTCCTTAGTTGAACCAGTTTACAAAGTGGTTGATTCGATCCCATCCTCAGTCAATCCCACTCTCCCGCCAAAGAGTGAAACCCAAGCAGTCGATTTGTTTCCATCCGTCGACCCCATTCTCCCCTTTGAGAATGCAACCCAAGTGGTTGATCTGATCTCATCATCGATCGATCCTACTCTCCCGCTCGAGAGTAAATCTGATACTGCCCACATTTTTCTCGTTGATACAAAATCTACTGTGCTGGAGGGCATTCCCCCTTTTCCCGTGGAACCCCCTCCAAGTAATGAGGCCATCCTTTTCGATTGGGGGGCGCTAACTAGACCTCATCTTCCCTCTCACATTCCTTTCCAAATTACAATGCAGGTTTGTGGTTAGGACATTCCTCAGACATTGATAGATGAAGGTGCGTCTGTTAGTATTTTTTCCTCTATTACATGGAAAGATTTGGGTTGTCCTCAGCTTGCGTCGGTTACACAGAATCTGTTAGCTTTTAACAGAAGAACCAATCAACCTTTAGGGCCCCTTCCACAGTTTCCTATAACTTTGGGAGGGAAAATTGTCTTTATTGATGTCATGGTAGTCCAAGACCCCTTGGATTTCGCTTTGATCCTTGGGAGAGACTATGTCTATGCCATGAAAGCCATTGTGTCCACTCTTTTTCATGTGATATATTTCCCTCACGATGAAAGAATTGTGACTATTGATCAACTTTCATTTGTTGGTACTAACTCAATAACCTCCTTAAATGGTTCGTATATGCAGACGATATCGCCTTTGCCACAGGGCAATTATGTGGTGTTGTCCCCCATGCCTTCACCTGTCGATGAAGATGAGTCTCTCGCTATAAGCTCAATCTCTTATGACTTAGATATGGTAGTTGACATGGTGATCTCTTCGATAGGGATTTTAGAGTCTGATCTCCTTAGCCCTGTCATAGCCCTCAACATGTGTTCCTTCCAGAGTGTGTTTCTTCCGTCAAATTAATATCTCTTGGAAGCCATGACCGAGTTTTGTCCCTTGACATGGTGTCCTTCTGGAGCATTGTCCTCTTGGAAGCCATGATCAAGAAGAGTCTCTTGAGCATGTTTTTTTATTTCAATCTCATTAAAAAGTGAAACCAGCTTTGAGCATGGTTTTCTGATTTCAAGCTCCTTAAAAAATGAAACCAACTTTGAGCATGGTTTTCTGATTTCAATCTCGTTAAAAAATGAAACCAGCTACAAGGATAGTTTTTTGCATCTCTGTGGCAACCCCATTAAAAAATGAAACAGAGGTTACAAGCATAGTTTATGTTTATGTGTCAAGCTCGTTAAAAAATGAAACAGAGGTCTGGGGATTGAACCTGGATTCTCAAGCATTGTTTTTCTGTTTCTGTGTCAAGCTCATTAAAAAATGAAATGGAGGTATGGGGATTGAACCTGGATTCTTGAGCATAGTTTTTCTTCTCTGTGGCGAGCTCGTTAAAAAATGAAATAGATTTCTCCCATCTTAGATTGAGTCAGGTACTTTGTTACATTTACTATTTGAAGCTTCATTTCATTTGCCTGCGTTGTTGGACGAAAAAAAGCATGGGGGGCAATGCTTCCAGTCTTTGGACTTCATGCTGAAATTGAGCAACTAGCTTCTTAAGCTGGGGGCTAAGTACCAACCATGTGTTGAAATAATGTAACTTCAAAGAGTATTCTTATTATTATTTTTATTTTATTCATAGGATTAATCCCCATTGTGAATTAATCATGTCGGTAATTGTATTAGGACCAAATCCCCTTTTGCAGATTGGTCAAAAGACAATTATAATAGGCAGAATAAGAAGTCGGCCCCAGCAGTTAATTAAGATACCCATAAATATAATAAAGGTGGGTTTACCCAACCAGATTGAGAAGTTGACCCTACCAGTGAAGAGACAGTTCACACGTGCTAGAACTTGTATAAATACATGAGGCTAGCGCCTCATTTGAACACAACTCACTTGCTCAATTTGAGAAACAAGTTCCTATCTGTTACCGGCAAAGGAGAGAGGGAGAAGAGTGGCGCATCTTTTGGAGAGGACTATCTGTATTGGTTTGAGTTACATCTTGAACATTGTATTGGCAATTTATGATAAGGAAGTTTTTGCTGGGTTTTCTTCCCCTAGAAGGTTTCCCAGAATAAATGTCGTGTCTCTTGTGAATGTGTATTTCTCAGTGATCTTATTCTTATGTTGCTCTTATCTATTGAAATGCAAAGAACTATAATAATGGAATAAACATTAACATGGTATCAGAGACAACCTGAAGGAAGCATATTTCGCAAGAGAAAAACGTCACTGTTGCAGTACCTGCAAATTAAGGTTTTTCAAAAGTGAATCTTTTCATCCCTAAAACCACCTAGAAAGTTGTGCTCTCCCCCAAGGATCATTTTGGCGCTTAGAGTGCACCTTTCAGTGGCTAGATCTCCTAGAAATTGAAACCCTAGTTTCACAAAGTACTAGAAAACCAGAGTACCAGAAGTACCAGAAGTACCAGAAAACCAAAAGCACCAATCCAAAAATCCGCAGATCAAGTTTAAGGGGGTAAAAGTTGGATTTTCAAAATTCTGACTACACCAGCTAACTCGCCTCAGCTCAGCGCATCTATCCATTGGATCAGAATTTCAAAATTTGAAGTTTGAAAAATTAGGGTTTCCTCATAAAACCCTAAGTTGCAGTTGCAAGTGCAGTCCCATAACCAGCTGCAGTTGTAGTACCAGTTGCAGTTGCAGCCATAGAACCAGTTGCAATCACCCTTGAAATTTTCTCAAGAGTTTGCAATGATTACCGTTGCTACCAGATGGAGCCACTACCTGCATATATTATCAGAGGTATGTACTTACATATGTTTAATGGTTAAACCCTAAAGACTATTTGTAGGAGAAGGGATCTATTGCCATTAACCTAGGTGTGATTATTCTGATATACATCTATTTGTCATGACATTATCAGTGTTGCATGTTGAAGCTATGATCAAATTATTAGAAGAATTGAAAGTTGATCATAGAGCTTATCCTCTAATCTAACCTTTTGTCAAGTTAGCATATTGTTTTAGTATAGAAGACAGGTTGAAGAAAGCACTCTTCACTTGAGTGAAGGAGACCTGGAAGAAAAGCAAGAAATCACTCTTGAGGTCAAGGCTCCAGGTTTGATTAATCAAGATTCAAAGGTACACATGACAAGCTAATGACTTTAGTTGAGATAACAATCGTTGTAAAGTATTATACTTGATAGCATGTGAGAATATAGAGGTAAATACTTTGCCTGATATGACTAACACCTCCTCTAAGAGAAACCTCGTGTGTTAGTTCCAGATTGCCATGGAAGAATGCTTGGTCACAACACTATGAGAGTCTTGACCTCATTTCATATTGTATTCCTTACCTTTAATCTTTACTTCAGATAAATTATAAGTGATAGCTCTAAAGGATCTACTGTGATGATTGTTCATGCTATTGCTTTATATTATTAGAAGGATATTATTCTTTCTTGTTGTTTTGTTGACCTTGCTCCAGGTCACATGAGGAAGCTATACCGAAGGTTGTAGAAGGAAACGTGCTAAAGGAGAGATCATAAATGAAGCAATCATCAGTGAAAAAGAAGAAGGTGGGTCACTCAGAAGTTGCCATGACCCACGCTATTGAAGAATCCATGTGAACTCTAGAAGATTAGCTCACATCAACTACAAGGTGCTACCATACATATGAAAAGTGGTCACAAGGTTACCAAAACTCAAAGGTGACCATGAAGGCGTATGCAATGGATGTGCACAAGGGAAGAACATCAAGAACCCGTCTCTGAAGAGGGACACCAAGATATAAGGAGTCCTAGAACTCATTCATTCAGATGTATGTGGCCCAATACCATCATCCTCCATTAATGGCTATGTATACTATGTATCATTCATTAATGATTATTATCGTAAAAGACCTGGATATATTTGAAGTGTCCAGCAAGATCAAGGAATTCAAAGCCTTGATAGAAAACCCTTCTGTAAGGAAGATTAAGATACTTAGGTCAAACAATGGAGGAGAATATACCTCAAAAGAGTTCATGAACTTCTGCAAAGATGTTGGGATCAAGATCCCCAACAAAATGGTGTAGTTGAATGGAAGAAAAGAACCATACTAGAATCTGTGAAGACTATGATTCATGATCAAGATATTCCTATGTGCTTATGGGCAGAAGCAACAATGGCAGTTGTTTATGTGCAGAACATATTATCCCATAGTGCACTTGGGTTCCAGACCCCGGAAGAGATGTTCACCGCAAAGAATCCAGAGGTAAGCCATCTCAAAATATTTGGTTTTCCAGTGTTTATGCATATACCGAAAGAGAAAAGAAACAAGCTGGAACCCTCCTAAAAGAAGGGAATATTTGTGAGATACTGTGAGGTCTCCAAGGCCTTCAGAATCTACATACATGGTCACCGCCATATTGAAATCAGCAGGGATGTGACCTTTGATGAAGAAGCAACACTTAATAAATCAAGAAGATGCCGGCTTGAAGAAGTATATGAAGAGGAACCTGTAAATCCCAGGATTGCAAAATCCATGAGGGAAGTTTCCAAAGATGCAGAACCTGTAAGGGAAGTCGTAACTTCCCCTGATGAGGAGACTCCTGAAGATCATGATATAACAGAAGTTCAAGAACCTCCTCAAATGACCTTCTCCCATAAAAGAAAGCCTTCTTGGGCAAGAGAGCTTATTCAAGATGGAGAGAAGTATGGTGTTCCAGAAGGAACCTCGAGACAGATGAAAAGACCAAAGCCATTCTCCAGTGACATGGCTTTGATGTGTAATCTACTAGATGAAGAGTCTACCTGCTTTGAAGAAGCCATTCAAAAGAAGGAATGGGAAGATGCCATAACAAAGGAATACCAATCCATAATGAAGAACGAAGTATGGGAAATAGTTCCCAGATCAAAGAATAAAGATGGGGTATCCTACAGATGGCTCTTCAAAATAAAACATGCTACTAATGGAAGTATTGAGAAGTATAAAGCAAGATTTGTCACTCATGGATTTTCCCAGAAGGAAGGCATTGACTATGAAGATACATTCACTCTTGTGGCCAGATACACTTCGATTAGAACCATCATATCTCTTGTAGCTAAGATGAAATGGAAGCTGCACCAAATGGACGTGAAGACACCTTTCCTTAATGGTGTTATCAAAGAGGAAGTGTATATAGAGAAACCCCAAGGATTTGAGGTTGAAATAGGAAGTCTCATGTCTGCAGATTGAAGAAAACCTTATACGGATTGAAGCAAGCTCCCAAAGCTTGGTATGGTCGTATAGACAGTTTCTTGACAAGATTAGGCTTTACCAAGAGTAAAGCAGACTCAAATATCTACTTCAAAATCATGTATAATGAACCAGTAATATTACTACTGTATGTGGATGACTTATTCTTAATTAGAGAAGAAAAGCTCATCATTGAATGTAAAAAGAGACTTGCTGCATAATTTGAAATGAAAGACCTTGGCCTAATGCATTACTTCTTAGGTCTTGAGGTATGGCAGAGTCTAGAAAGGATATTCCTTAACCATGGGAAGTACACAATCGAAATCTTAAAGAGATTTGACATGATAGAATGTAAGTCCATGAATACACCCATGGAAACAAAGTTGAAGCTGTTGGTCGATATTTCATCAGACTTGATAGATGCCACACTGTACAGACAGATTATTGGATCATTGATGTACCTAATGAACACCAGACTAGACATTTGTTTTGCAGTGAACACCTTGAGTCCGTTTCTAGTAGAACCCAGACGTTTTCACCTAGTGGTTGAAAAACATGTGATGAGGTATCTTAAAGGTACAAGGGATTATGGTGTCAGCTATGACAGAGATCATGACTTCACATTGAGTGGATACTATTAGCGATCAAAAACGCACTGGCATTTTTGAAAGAACGATGCCTAATCTTGTAGGGAAAATTTTGATAGCTTCCTAGGCTCCAAATATAGATTTGACAGCACCATTGGAAAGATTAAGATTTGTAGATGTCGATCGACTATTTAAGCATGCAAAATGGACTCTCCATGACTGAGAAATTTGATTTTGAAAAAATCTGCGCTTTCACCAGCGCAGAAGGTAGAATTATAACTAGTTAGCTGGTGAAAGCTCCGCCTTTCACCAGCTAAGAAGCAGATTTTCGGGTAAATTAGCTGGTGAAAGCCTGTCACGGCCAGAATAGCCAAATTTTCACCTAGATCAGTATTTTTTGGGTTTGAATGGTTTGAAATCTTCTTCAATAAGTTGGTTATGAATTATCAAATCAAAATCTGAAGGCCATTCTTGGAGATGAAAGTCAAAAGGGAATTTTTTGACTAGAGTTGATCATTTTCAAGGGAAAAATGATAGGGATCAAATGAAACATCACCCAATTTGAATTTTATCTTTGGAGGACCAAATCAAACAGCCTTGGGAGACTAAAACTGCACTTCATTAGCAATCTACTATTTTTAGAGACCATTAAATAGGACCTTTCCTATTTTGTTTTTGATTTTCCATTCTAGATCCATTTTTATAGGATCTCATCCTACACTTGTTGTATCTGTTTTGGTTTGACTATTTTTAGTAAATCTTATCCATCTTTCAAGGATCTAGATTTCATCTTGTAAGGCTATAAAGCCAAAGATATTTGGAGCACTAATGGGTTCAAACTGGGAGATATTTTATGCTACTGTATAGACTCTTTTTGCAGAAATAAAGTTCAGTTTCCTTTCGTTTTCAATATCAGAATTGTCCATCTTTCATTTTCTGTACTTTTTTTAGTTTATTTTAGTTCATGAAGACTATTATCTCTTTATTGAGCTCATAGACTTAAAATTAATGGATTTCTCTCTGTCTTGCATTAAGCCCTACATTCACTTGTATTGGCAATCAAGAATAGTGTTCTCCATCCTCTCTTTCAATTACTTGATCTGATTATTGTTTCCTGAAAACACTGTATCTTTATATGTGTGATGAGTTGTTTCTTACATAAATCATTAAATACCCCATTGTCCCAAACACATAAAAACCATTATTTCTAAGTTACCAAGCATCCTTAGCCTACAACCCTAAGGATTTTCTTGGAGTGATAACAAATTGGCGCCATTTCCGGGGAGAGGAGATTGAATCTCAGCTTCCCTGGGAGACGACATAGATCCAGCTTTGATGATAGACAAAGCCTGGACATCATTTGGTTGTAATCATCTATCTGGCGACTCCATGAAGGACGAATTCAGTGGAGACTCCATTGTTCAGAAAATTGTTGGTGACTCCACTGGTATGAAATGAACAGGATCTTAGCAAAGAGGTATGCGTTCTGTGATTTTTCAAGTATTGTTGGTTTCCCTAATCAAGTACCTACTAGAGATGAATGGGAGAACAATCTTCCTAGATTTCGAGGAGAAGAGTGGGAAGTACCAGCTAAACATTTGATGGACTTTCATGACTACATGCATCGGTTGCAGGTAGTGCATGAGGATGTTCAGATCTAGCTCTTTTGTTTTTCATTAGAAGGGATTGCTCGTGATTGGTACCAATCTTTGCCTATTGCTAGTATTAGCTCTTTGGCTGATTTTCATGCTTCCTTCCATGTGTTTTGTAAAGGGATATTTCTAGCTGATCTTCTCTATCCTCAATGTTGTCATGAATTTCAATTACTGACTAAAGAATTAGATACTCATGAAGAATATGTTGTTGTAGAAGATATTCTTCATTATGATCAAGAAATCAGTGATTCATACCATGATAAATTTAGTGATGCTTTTGACATCGTATTAAATCCATCCACTGTTTTAGGGTGTCATGAAGATCATATTGTTTCTTCTGAAAAAATTGGAAATGATGAGCAAATTAATAAGACAACAAGTGATAGTTTCAGATCTGTAAAGGTTGATGAGGACAACCTACAAATTCCAGATTTGCAGGGACTGTCTAATCTTCAGCTAGAACATGAGAATCATGATCAAGAATGTGTTGATGCTATAATTGATAGTAGTCATGAGTCTCTTGATCCCAATAACAGAGAAAAACTAAATCTCGGATTTGGATCTACAGTAGATGATGAGGCCAACCTTCATTTTTTAGATGTGGAGACACAGGAGAATTGCAGCAAATATGGAGAAGAAGGTGAAGAGCTGAAAAGTCCAGATCATCAATCCATCCTACATGTTTCTCCGGTAAGGGTTGAGTAGCCTACATTCAACAGTGAGATCAGTAAGGGAAACTTTCAACATCATTTCAATTTTTAGTTGGATCAGTAGTTCAAAAAGGTATTTCTTTGTGAATTCGATGACCCTATTGCTGACTATTTGGATTCTATCAGCAGCATAGATGTTAAAATAATTATGTCAGAAGAAGATTATCTTTATCATTCGCTCAAACCTCTTTTCTGCATAATATGGCCTTCATTATTTTTCAGGTCAAGATCTAGCATGATGTTTGTAAATCAGTTTCTGACATGGTTGGATTGGAAGTATGCTTATACTTGATCAATATACTTCTATTGGCTAGATGTAGGAGTAGACAGGAAAATAAGCTCGCTTTATGAGCACCTAGATCATTTTCAGTTATTGTTGAATAAGCAGAGACACATTGAGTTTTGATGGAATTGCAGTTTTGGAGGTGAAAGTTCATTTTTTGGGCTAAGTCAGAGCTTTCACCAACACACGGTGTGATTTTATGACCAGTTAGCTGCTGAAAGGCAGCACTTTCACTAGCTAACCAGCGAATCATAAGGCAAGTTAGCTGGTGAAAGCAGAAAAAGCATTTTAGAACGCTACAAATTTTGCACAGATCCAATTTTTCTTAATCCGAATGCCATGAGAAGGGTTCCTAACGATAGATGATAATTAATGGCATTATTATCAAGTTTCATTTCTAATTTTGAAGGTGTTTAGCAGGAACTCAAATGCTCCCCCTATTTTGCAATTTGCATTTCAATATACAGTCATTATACTGCCTGAAGAAAATTTCAAGAAAAGATCTATTTCCCTAGACAGGCCAAAGTATTCACTTAAGCGGAGGTTGAAAATACGCACACTGCATTATGGAGTAGCGAGAAATCTCAATGAGTTGTATGACAGTGCTGATACAGAAGTTATACTCGCTATCTTGGTTCACAAGGTGATTTCAGCTTCCTTGGAGCAAGGTGTGAAGGTAGGTAGATTGTTACTGCATGACTGGCTTGTTATTCTCACAGCTCAATATAATGAGACCTACAAGATTGTTGAATTTGGGAAGCCCGGTACCACTGGTTCGCTTGATGTTGCATTTTCACATTGTCCACAGTTGCAATCATTGCCAAGTCTTATATTTTCCCTACTGAGG
>ML793147.1:357353-368649 GCA_009831015.1 Picea engelmannii
AGATGTTGCAAACTCTATCCTGACTGACGCAGATGCAAAAGAGGAAACCATAATAAATGTTTCGAAAGCTTCTGCCACTGTTATAAAGGACTCAAATAATTTAATGGTACCAGACCTTGGTTCTGCACAAGAAACAAAAGAGTCTAACCAAGACAAACAGTCCATAGCTCTCAAGCAAGATATTCAAGAGCAAAGTCCCAATCCTCTTGAGCTTCTTACATGGAGTGAAAATTTTTCTTTAAGATTCAAGGCTCTTGACGGGAATAGTGATACCATTCAAGCCCCAAACTTGCGACTAAGGTATGCAATGGAAGCAGACATTTGAGTAACTGATTGCAAAGCACTTCTCTCACATGGAGGTTCTTTGGGGCCATTTTGGTTACATATACAGGCACAACTAAGAAACTTGATTCTGTTCTTAGTTTGAAAGAGGCTGCAATGTCAGCTGGAGAAGAACAATCTAGGATTTTGTCCACTTCATTTTCTTCCTTCCGAAATCAAGCTGCATTTAAAACTATATTGAAAGAAAGTAATAGGGATGAAAAGAATAAAATGGCATCCTGTGTTAAAGTTGAATATCACACAAATTCTCCAATGAAGGAG
This sequence comes from Picea engelmannii, assembly GCA_009831015.1. NCBI lineage: Eukaryota > Viridiplantae > Streptophyta > Pinopsida > Pinales > Pinaceae > Picea > Picea engelmannii. The sequence goes on from ML793147.1 coordinate 357,957, forward strand.
GAGCACATGGCTTTCCCAATAGATAAGGATCAGATGTCTTCTGAGGATGAAGAACACACATTGTATTCTCAGGTTGAACATGTGTCCTCACCTAAGCATAAAATATGTAACAAGTCTCCCAATAAAGTGCATACTTACAATGATACCATCCATGATTTAGTGGAAGGTGAGATAAGGCAGGTAGTTGATTCCAAGGTCTCAGAGTGTGCTACTGGAGGTTTTTCAAGTCCTCAGCGGACAGAGGGGAATGGCTTGATAAAGGATATTCCTTTAACCTTTGAAAAGGTTGTTGAGAGTTCAAAAGACATAAATGCAGGTTTTAAGCATTGCTGGGACTGAAAAGGATCAGTACAAGGTCCTTAAGGGGTTGATGGTTGGAGTGATGACTGCTACATGATACTTTTGTAGATGGGAGAGAAAAGAATCTTGCCCAGTTATCAAGATTAGGGAAGATCTTACAATAAATTGCCACAACAGATTCTATGGTGAGGTGCAAGAAGTTTTCCAGGGAATTTGAAGCATACATGTGACAGATAAAGACGATTGTAAAAGATAACAACAGTTGTGCATTTGGATTGCCTTTTGTATGCTCTGCAACTGTGGAGTCATTGCTTAAATTATTTCGATATCTCTAATTTTCTTTTTCCTCACTTGCTTAGCACATTAATTTTTGAATTAAGCATTGCAGGTCACCTAAGGTTTGAACATCAAGCGTCGACAACGCTTTATCGAGCAACTGCTAAAGAATCTAACACTCTATGCAGGATTATTGTCGCTCTGCATTATTTTCTTCTCAAAGATAAAACAAAACTTTCACCTGCACAGAAGACAGAATTATAACCAGTTAGCTGATGAAAGGCAGAGCTTTCACCAGCTAACTAGCAAATCTTAAGGCGAAATAGCTGGTGAAACCTGAGACTGGCCAACGAAGGTGTATTTTTGCCCAGATCGAAGTTTTTCTCAAACAAACATCCTGAAAATGGTTTCTAAAGATGCATATTGAATTTACACATCAAATTCAAGATCTGGATTTGATAAAAAGATGTTTGAAGAAGTGCCAAAGTCAGATTAAATACCTATTTTTGGGGCATATAATCATTTGTTTTTGACAAAGATCGAATCACATCTACGAGCCTTGGAAGGCTATATGCACACATCAAAGGATCTAAAAATGCTTTGTATCTTAAGCTGTTGTTGTATGGATACACTATCCAAAAAAGGTTTACAGAGACATGGTTGCAACCGGCGACACCCTCCGTTGGTGGATTCACAGCCTGAGCTTTTATTATTACTGTAGATTTATCTGTGGCTTCTTTATGACCGTCCACACAATCCAGTGGATTTTTGGTTTACTGTAGTCCTTGATCCTGCTTCTATACCTTATGTAAATGCTAGTGGTGGTGCAACTTGGTTTCCTCATTATGTTTATGGAAGGCTGAAATATGCAATTGGTGAAAATCCTCATGTCTCTCCTAATCATGGAAGATAGTCATGGTGGATATGCCTGTTGAACTCATACTGAGAATTGGGAGCACTGTAAACAGAGAGAGGAGCTTCGTCTAGCAAGCCCTGAGGTCTTTGTATTCTTGGAGGTTATCGAGATTCATCAAGTTTTGATTTTTGGGTAAGTTTCTGTTTTCGGTGGTTTAGGCGAGCCTGTGTGTGCTCATTAACCACCGAAAAGGTTAAATGACTCCATGGCCCAATACTAAAAGGCACAAGGTCTGCTAGGTTCTTGGAGACCTCGCAGGGAGGTATCCATCCCAGTTGGAGCTAGATGTTAGCGATAAAAAACGCACCAGTATTTTTGAAAGAACGATGCCTAATCTTGTAGGGAAAATTTTGATAGCTTCCCAGGCTCCAAATACAGATTTGAAAGCACCATTGGAAACATTAAGATTTGTAGATTTCAATCAACTATTTAAGCATGCAAAATAGACTCTCCATGACTGATAAATTTGATTTTGAAAAAATATGCGCTTTCACCAGCGTAGAAGGCAGAATTATAACCAGTTAGCTAGTGAAAGCTCCGCCTTTCACCAACTAAGAAGCAGATTTTTAGGTAAATTAGCTGGTGAAAGCCTGTCACGGCCAGAATAGCCAAATTTTCGCCTAGATCAGGATTTTTTGGGTTTGAATGGTTTGAAATCTTCATTAATAAGCTGGTTATGAATTATCAAATCAGAATCTAAAGGCCATTCTTGGAGATGAAAGTCAAAAGGGAATTTTTTGACTAGAGTTGATCATTTTCAAGGGCAAAATGATAGGGATCAAATGAAACATCACCCAATTCGAATTTCATCTTTGGAGGACCAAATCAAACAGCCTTGGGAGGCTAAAACTGCACTTCATCAGCAATCTACTATTTTTAGAGATCATTAAATAGGACCTCTCCTATTTTGTTTTTGATTTTCCATTCTAGATCCATTTTTATAGGATCTCATCCTACACTTGTTGTATCTGTTTTGGTTTGACTATTTTTAGTAAATTTGATCCATCTTTCAAGGATCTAGATTTCATCTTGTAAGGCTATAAATCCAAAGACATTTGGAGCACTAAGGGGTTCAAACTGGGAGATATTTTATGCTACTGTATAAACTCTTTTTGCAGAAATAAAGTTCAGTTTCCTTTCGTTTTCAATATCAGAATTGTCCATCTTTCATTTTCTGTATTTTGTTCAGTTTATTTTATTTCATGAGGACTGTTATCGCTTTATTGAGATCATAGACTTGAAATTAAAGGATTTCTCTCTATCTTGTATTAAGCCCTACATTCACTTGTATTGGCAATCAAGAATAGTGTTCTCCATCCTCTCTTTCAATTACTTGATCTGATTATTGTTTCTTGAAAGCACTATATCTTTAGATGTGTGAGGATTTGTTTCTTACATAAATCATTAAAGACCCCATTGTCCCAAACACATAAAAACCATTATTTCTAAGTTACCAAGCATCCTTAGCCTACCACCCTAAGGAGTTTCTTGGAGTGATAACAGATACACTGATGCAGATTGGGCAGGAAGCCTTGTTGACAAAAAAAGCACTTCTGGATGCTGTTTCAGTTTGGGATTAGGCATGATCTCATGGCAGAGTAGGAAGCAATCTAGTATTTCTCTCAGCACAGCGGAAGCAGAGTACATTGTCGCATGTTCTGCTAGCTGCGAAGCTATATGGATTCGAAAGTTGGTGACTGGCCTATTTGACTTGGAGATGAGAGAAACAATGATTCTATGTGACAACCAGAGCTGCATAAAGATGACAAAGAATCATGTATTCCACGACAAGGCGAAGCACATAGAGATCCGCTATCATTTCATCCATGACATGGTACAAAGAGGAGCCTTGAAGCTCCAGTACACTAGCATAGATGAACAGGTTGTTGATGTGTTGACCAAACCTCTATCTAGTGTAAAGTTTGAACACTTTCAAGATAATCTTGGTATAGTCCAAAATGACCTTCCCTGAAAAGGGGAGTATATATATATTCCTTGCTTCTGACCTCGCTGTTAGACGTAAAGCAAGATAATTCATTGCTTCTGACCTCGTTGTTAGATGTAAAGCAAGATGTTGTGTGTTCCTTGCTTCTGACCTCGCTGTTAGATGTAAAGCAAGATGAGTCATTTCTTTTGACCTCACTGTTAGACGTAAAGAAAGACGTTGTGTGATTCCTTGCTTTTGACCTCGTTGTTAGATGTAAAGCAAGATGATGATGTGTTCCTTGCTTCTGACCTAGTTGTTAGACGTAAAGAAAGATGATTCCTTGCTTCTGACCTAGTTGTTAGACGTAAAGCAAGATGATTCCTTGCTTCTGACCTCGTTGTTAGATGTAAAGCAAGATGATGATGATGTGTTCCTTGATTTTGACCTAGTTGTTAGACGTAAAGCAAGATGATTCCTTGCTTCTGACCTCGTTGTTAGACGTAAAGCAAGATGATGATATATACCTTGCTTCTGACCTAGTTGTTAGACATAAAGCAAGATGTGACTGACACTGAGCTACTAGCTTGTCAGCTGTGACATTGAGCCAGTGTAGTACTATGATGTGCTAGCCTAGTGCTATGATGAGGTATCATTTTTACTGATACATATTGATGCAGATGATGATGGCATTCTTTCGAGAATGATGATGCTGCCGATGAAGAAAACTTTCGATGACTCGTAAATATGTCAACCAATGTTCCAAGATGATATTGACGATATTGTCCTCCTGATGCCACTGATGATGCAGACCTCTCTCACCTAATGCTGTTGAAGAATACCCTTCTTGTTAAGGGGGAGTGTTGAAATAATGTAACTGCAAAGAGTATTCTTATTCTTATTGTTATTTTATTCATAGGATTAATCCCCATTATGGATTAATCATGTCTATAATTGTATTAAGACCAAATCCCCTTTTGTGGATTGGTCAACAGACAATTATAATAGGCAGAATAAGAAGTCAGCCCCAACAGTTAATTAAGAGACCTAGAAATATAATAAAGGTGGGTTTACCAACCCAGATTGAGAAGTTGGCTTTGCCAGTGAAGAGACACTTCACACGTGCCAGAACTTGTATAAATATAAGAGGCTAGCACCTCATTTGAACACAACTCACTTGCTCAGTTTGAGAAACAAGTTCTGATCTGTTACCGGCAAAGGAGAGAGGGAGAAGAGTGGCGCATCTTTTGGAGAGGACTATCTGTATTGGTTTGAGTTATCTCTTGAACATTGTGTTGGCAATTTATGATAAGGAAGTTTTTGCTGGGTTTTCTTCCCCTAGAGGGTTTCCCAGGATAAATGTCGTGTCTCTTGTGAATGTGTATTTCTCAGTGATCTTGTTCTTATGTTTCTCTTATCTATTGAAATGCAAAGAATTATAATAATGGCATAAACATTAACAGTGAATTTGTGGACCATGCGTTGGAAATTTGCAAGCATAGTTTCCTCTGGTTCAAGCTTGTGTAAAAATGAAACCACCTACCTCAAGCATAGTTTCCTCTGGTTCAAGCTTGTGTAAAAATGAAACCACCTACCTCAAGCATAGTTTCCTCTGGTTCACACTTGTGTAAAAATGAAACTAGGTCCAAGCATAGTTTTGGCTAGTTTTAAGCTAGTGTAAAAATAAAATCTATCCCAGGCATAGTTTTGTTTTGTTTTAAGCTTGAGTAAAAATGAAAACAATCTCAAGCTTAGTCTTTGTTCTTTCTCGTGCTTGTAAATCAAGGAGAATGTAACCGAATAAAATTTTATCACTTTTTCGGACTCGTAAAGGTTATACGAAAAATGAACCCCCTGGAGTTCCCTTTAAGCTCTTTTTAGACTCTCTAAACATGAAGAGATTGTCGAGTGATATTATTCTTTTCACGCTCATTAAAGTATTATAAAGCACATCTGTTGAGTGGTATATTATCTCTTTTTCAGTCTCATCATACTACTTTACGAAAAATGACATTTTTGGAGTTTCCTTTAAGTGTTTTTAAGACTCTTTAAATATGAAAAACCATAGAGTTTACTTTCTTTGGACTCATAAAACAAACATCGAAAGGCCCATATGGGACCGAACCACTCCTTCCTAGGGTTCGTTAAATATACTCTGAAGGAATCATTCGAAGGATGATCTTACAGTCCAAGCATATGTTATTCTCCTCAAGCTTGTGTAAAAATAAAGAGGTACTCGTCATAAATGGTGGGGGAAAAATTTGGAAAGAAATGTATCTAAACCTGTATTCTATGGAAGAGTCACTTTTGAACATAACACCCTTTCACTTGCCTTGTGTCTAGGTTGGAAAATCCACTTGTCTCTTGATCATACTCCTTTATGAGATTACAAATTGGTCTGTGGTCCTTGTTGTTGAGTCAGTATTTCCAAGACAGTTTTCGTGTCGTCAATACGTTCAGAGAGAAGTTCAACTCGTAAATCCTTCTATTGCATCGACCATTTCTGCAGTCCTTAAACCTTCTATTGTGTCGGCCATCCCTGATTCAGTCCTAAATCACTTGTTACTTTGATCTACCTCAAATCTTTTTACCCGTTCTGTGTCATTGATGGGGGATACATGAAGGCCCTCCTGTGACGAGTCTTTTCCTATCGACTTCAACTCATTATCCATGAATTAGACTTAGATACTAATTGGTACCTTAGAAATTGCATGCCTCAATGGAAGGTTTCCTCGCTTTCGACAGTGGGTTTTCATTATTGACCCATGATCGAGAGATTTCGCCGAGTGTTCGACTTCAGCTCACAAATTCACATTCGTTGGATTGTACTAGAGTGCCTTAGGGATCATTGACATTAATGGTGATTTCCCTTGCACTTGTTAATGACATACACTAATGATCGATAATCAAGTGGTTTCTACTATATTCGACTTCAGCACATGTATTCGCATGGTTAGGTTCGTACTATAGAGTGGTGGAGATGAAGACCCTCGATCTTTTCTGATAGATTCAGGTTGCATTGGAGTATATTCAGATTGTACCAGTGCATATATCCATAGTGTATGGCTTGTGGCTATGTTCAAATTTCAGTCTTTAACACATAGATCCACAATGTATTTTTGGTGGCTATGTTTGATTTGAGTCATATTGGCATGGATCCATAGTGCATTTTTTGTGGCAATGACCTGCCTTACTTGACATGGATCTTTTCATGTCGGCATGTATGCTTTGAGTCATTTGTATTTTGAGTATGGATATGCCTACCTCAGTGATGATATATTATTGTACTGTATTTCCTTGTTTGTTGGCAGGTTTCCGACCGACTGTTCCTTGTTCCCTACACACACTCGACAAAGTATTTAAGCTATCACTCTGTTCTAACTTCATCCTTTGGGGGGCTCTCTATTACACATTATTTTCGTCACCCTTATGACTGTTATTGATTTAACTTATCATTTGTCTTTAGAAGGATTAGATTCCTGAGGAAAGAAGGGAGAAGAACTTTGCCTGAGAGATGAAATCATATTTTACTTTGTAAAAATCCTAATAAGGAGAATCGTCGCAACCTATCTAGTTATAGGGGTGCGACGATCCCAGACCGTCACATGCTATACTAAACCTGGCCTGCGACGCCTTGTTCTTGAGGCGTAACGAGGCTTGCAATGTTCTACATTTGATTCTCAATTCACTAGCATTTATTTTGTCTTCATTTTAAATCATGCATCCACTTTTGTGCATTCTGGAGGCCTATGCGTTGTTCTTGACTCTTGATCAAAACATTGATCTCTCGAAAAATGTTCATTGATTAATAAAAGACCGGGTCTATGACAATGTATTCATTTCGTAACAAATTTGTTACAATGTAATGTCAGCTGGGTTATGGTTTACTTGTAAATGGATGAGAGGTTGATTTTCAATTATTTCTTGTATATTATTTGGAATGGTATTTATATAGTGCGATCAAATGTCGATTTGGAACATACTTTTCGCTGTACAGCGCTAACCAGTTCTTAACAGTTCATTCTCTTCATGAATTTCAAGCCATGTGGTTTAAATTTCTTACGAAACCTTCTGCGCAAAATCACAAGCAATAGAGCGTATTTCTATGCCCTCTATTTTCCTTCTCTTTGGTTTACACATTACTGCTTTATCTTTATTATTGTATACTCTCTTCTAGATATTATTGTATACTCTCTTTCGTCATGGTTTCTGGCGTAATATTGTTGAGGCAAATAATCAATCGTTGTGGTTGGTGGGATAGTCACCAATTAAATCGACGCTATTGAAGAAATATTGGATCATCATTGTAGGTAAGCGAGTCTTCCATTAATCGTATAATTGTTTTATGGTAAAACTAGAAAACCTCAACACGCCATGCATCAAGATTGAAGATTCCATGCCATGCATGCATCAAGTCTGATTAAATTTTATATTAATGCATTCAATCGTATATGTCTTTAGTTGTGTTATTATTAATTAATAAATGTGGTTAATGTCGTTATTATTAATATAAAGGATGTTAATTGTGTTAGTATTAGTTAATAATAATAATAATAATAATAATTGTTAATATTATTAATAATATTTTATATTAATAAACACATTAATATATATTAATATTTTATTAAATTCATAAATAAAGCATTAATAATACTTTATTAATTAGTTATTATTAGTCATAATTATATTTCTTAAAAATATTATTATTACTTTATTGTTATTATACATAATATAGTAATAATTAATAATAAATAATAATGATAATTATTAACTATATTATTAGTGATTATTATTAGTTATTATTAATATACTTAATTAGTTATATCATACCAGGGTTACTTTAAGGATATGTATGTATAATATACATATCCTTTATACAATAATTATTGATTAATCATAATAATTAACTATGTCAACAATAATTTGTTAACAATATATTAAGGTCAATTATTAGGGTTACGATTATAAGACTTATGTTTATTTTAATGGTTTGGGAATATGGTTTAAACTTTAGGTGGAATTTATTATTTTCAATATATGGGCTTTAATGAAAGTTTTATGTGTGAGAGATTTGATTTGTTAATTATCCCACCTGTTATAACCCTATGTTTCATAGGATCACTTGGTGATTATGACCTCTTCTTCTAGTTGCATTATATTGTAAATAATATTTTATTCTGCAAATGATTTACAAAATAAAAAGAAAAAGAAAAAAAAATAAAAGAAGAAAAAATATAAAAAATAAAAGAGGGTATAAAAAGAGAAAATGACAAAACCCCATGAAATAAATTTGGCTTGATTCATACTATCTAACCTTGATCAAGCTCTTTCAATTTATGCAGATAGGATAGTGAATAAATTGGGCTAAACAGTTTAATCTTAGCCTAATTAGATAGGTTAGTGAATAAGTTTGATCAAACAATTCAAACTTGGACAAATATCTTAGGTTAGAGTAATTTTTAGCCCAACAGTTTAATCTGGGTTAATGTGCTAGGTAACTAGATTAGGATATAGGTTAGCATGTCTTATTTCAATAAAATGGATTAAAGGTTGACTAAAATGCCTTTGATTTGAGTTTAAATGATGTATTTTTTACCCCTTGGTGATAAAATGAAGAAAGGGTAAGCTGCAAAAACCCATAAAATGTTGTTATTCTAATTTTTGAGATGATATGTCAATTTGGCGCTTTGTGGTAAAGAGCACACTAATCTTAGTGGCTCATCAACGCGCACCAATATCTACGGTCAGCATCCAATATCATACCCCCCCGACCTTTCTTCCTTTAATGGTGGGGAGGGGGTCCGAGTTGGTGGTATTTCCTGAGAGGGCCCCTCATAACATGGTGGCTTTCTGTTAACTCGAACCCCCCTCGCTCCTTACCACTTACTGCCTACCCCCCCCCTTGAGTAAACCACCAAACCATTCTTCCATACCACTCCACTACACCGCCTACACATCATACTCCACTCACCTATTGGTTGTTACATCTCCATCCACTCATCGACCATTCATTACCCTCCACGACACATTCGATATGTCCGTTAGACAATCAATGCAGTCAGCCATTACCGTTACCTGTCTGAATCAACATCTACTCCATAATGGACACCTCGTTTAGCCATCAAACTCTGTTTTTCCACCATTTTGCATTGTTCACCGATCTAGATGCAGGCAACGCCATCATATCTCATTCTCAAGACAGCCGCAATCAAAGCTCCCAGTCCACGACCACCATTAAATCCCGGTAAACACAGTAACATTTATTCAGTTCGCAGGTATTAGTTAATTATGCCACCCAAATCCAAATCCTCTGAGACTGTAGAAAACCCTTTCCTCCCTCCTCCCGTCGATCTAGATCATATCCCCCTGGTCGATAAAGACTATTTAATTGTAGAGCCAAAGTGTGAATTCAACTTCTTCGAATTACACTTCTGGCTCAAGGATGCTTTTCTGGATCGGAGCAACGAGATTGAACTCTGGGAGTCCAATCTTTCACTATACGTGTTTCCCCAGACATATAATTTTCCCGAATTTTCCTTGAAATGTCAATCCCACTATCTTCCCAGCCAAAGGGCCATTGTCTCTTTGTTTAGAGAAACTCTTTTCACCATCACCCCTCAAACGATAGATCAGATACTGCAGATACCCAGAAATGACTCTGCCTCCCCCTTCTCCATTGAAATATTGACCGAGTGTAAATTCTAACCTTGTACAGTATCTACTGCAAACTGATATTCAGAAAAGAACAGAAAAGATACAATGGCAAATACAAACATTACACAGAGATTTTTCACCTNGAAACCCAAACCGGGAAAACCAGCATATATTATATTGATACACATTGTGTTACATTGTTTACAATAAAATATACATATAGGAGCCAGCGGCATCCAAAACCCTAACCCAATGACCTGGATTATTCCAAAACCCTAATTCCTTAACCAGAAATAGAAAACCATCGGCAAAAACCATGTGCCGAAAAACCACCTAATATCATGTGGTCCTGGAAATATGTTGGCCCGGCGAAAATATGTCGGCCCGAAACTGGCGAAAATATGTCGGCCCAAAAAAAAATATGTTGGCCCTGCACCCCCCGAGGGGGGGCCTAGCGGCCCCCCCTCTTACCCCCCTGCACGCCCGGTGCAGGCGCTCAAACACTACTACTCGTGCAAAGAATATAACACATACCCAACATTCTCCCACTTGTTGTTTTCTTTGCACACAGGGGGTTACAGGGTTACATAGTCAACAATCCAGGGCAGCAATGCCCATGGATC
>ML793147.1:372613-387034 GCA_009831015.1 Picea engelmannii
CCCGGCAAAAATATGTCGGCCCAAAAAAAAAATTTCGGGGGCACTGCCCCCGAACCCCCGCGCGGGGGGCTCCACCCCCCCTCTTACCCCCCTACGCGCCCGATGCAGGCGCTCAAACACTACTACTCGTGCAAAGAATATAACACATACCCAACACCGAGCTATACTAGAAATTGTCTTTGCCACAGAGAGATCAAATCTTTGAACTTTTCCTACATGAAAATGCTCAATTACCAAAGAAGAATCCCCCATATCATTCCTCCATCTTCTCAGTTAAAGGAAACCAAATCATCTCATCCTTATGTTGCCTCCTAGGATACTATTCTGATGAATGGTTGGATGAACCCATTCTGGGTTTTCTATGCATTTTCTCTACTAAGGAAAAGTCCACTACACAGTTTGACTACAATTAGTTTCTAGCTGACAACATCCATGAACAGTTGTTCAAGTTTTCTACAGAAGGTATGTTCAGGTATTTTTCAATATTGGTGTACCTGTTCCTCTTTTTCCAGGCAGACAAGTTTTCTTTCTCCTAGCAGAAATTGGACCAAGATGGTAACCCGAACCAGTAACCTCTTGGACATCCATAGTGAGAAAGAACTCATCTGAGTTCAACTTGAAACAGTTTATCGACCAATTCTACCATCCAATGTGTAGTGTCCCCAAGATCGAGCCCTTTGTAAGTCTGATGTATGAAATGAATTGTAAATATGTGTTATAGGCTGGTGAGCCAAGTTTGGGTTTATGTGATTGTTAGGCCAGAGAGCCTAAGGGTTGGAGGCCAAGGGCCTAATTTTGTACCTGTATGTATGCAGCACATTAATAAAATATAAACATCTCCGCGTGCAGACTGACCACAATGAATGAGTTATGGGGAGCTGAGCTTCCACAGAGTGGGCAAGGAATTAGGGGTTGGAAGGTGGGAAAAGGGGCTAAGTGCTAAGCCTAGGGGCTTAAGCCTTGGGGAATAATATTTTAATATTATTCTGAAAGACGTGTGAATATTATGTTTTTACCCTAAGTTCTTTTGGAATGACATGTGACTTCCAAATGGTGGAAGGAACGCACGCTGATGGAAGCATGCAGTATCACGGGTGACAAGTGTCAACCCAAGCACATGCAGATAAAACTGTTGAGTTGAGTTGTGATGGGGGTTCCTCCTCCACTCTACCCGACTATCTGAACGTGAACAGTCTGACCTCTGCAAGAATACCCCGGTGTATCTTCTAAATGGTATGCCTCATCCGACCCGGGAAGAGACCTCATGCCATTCTGAAACCGTGGGAAAATTATGTGTTGATTTCGGGAAAGCCGAGACATCCTCTACCTGAACAGATTGAGCATGGATGTGGAATCTCTATCCCCAAACCATAACCATGAGACGATTCCATCATTGTTGAGCCTGCTGGAAAGCCCGTGTCTGTTTTCCCCATTGGTTGTTGTGGTCACGCAGTGCTGGACTGTGTATTGCTTGTTGGTCAATTTGTACAACACTCTCTCCAGGTGAGAGAGGTGGTTGAATTGGAAGAACAGGTTGCTTGGCCTGTGAGCGACTCTCTCCAGGTGAGAGAGTGTGCAGAGAAGGGAGAGAACTCCTGTAGCTGCCACAGAGCTCTGAGACTTTCGGTCCGGTTTGTTGTTGAAACCCAAGGCAAGGGAGGTTTGTATCCGAAGGACTGTCTAGGTGACAGAGAAGGTGTATACTCCTAGGGTGGAACAGGCATGTGGGGAAGGAGAGTCTGTGAGAAGTGGGTATGAGGGGTTCCTAAAAGAGAATCCCTTCCTTGTGACTGTGTGTTTTCCCTGTAACCTCAGCTTAGCCTAGGATTCCTTGCCTTGGGGTGGAACTTAGTCCCAGCTCAGGGGTGACCCACTGCTGAGCTTGATGAGAAGCGTGGTCTAAGGCTAGGAGGTTCGTGGATGGCATGCACGTGGTTGGTGGAATTACCACAAGTTTCAAAGATAAGTACCAGATGATGTTCTAATTACGTTTTTGTATCCTTATGTACTGTAATTATCATGTATTCTGCTGGGCATTTGGATTAATGTTATTGACATGGATTATTTATGTTAGTAATAATTATTATGCTTACTCGGAGCTTAAATGTATTTCTTGCTTAAATGCATGTGGATTATATAATGCCTGTATGAGTTATGTAAAAAGTGGTGTTACAATTTGGTATCAGAGAGATTAAGCCTTGGTAACAGAAAAAGTAGCGTTACAATTTGGTATCAGAGCGATTAAGCCTTGGTAACAGAAAAAGTAGCGTTACAATTTGGTATCAGAGCGATTAAGCCTTGGTAATAGAAAAAGTAGCGTTACACAATGGTATGCATGCTCAGTGGAAGAACAAAACCAAGGGTAAATGAACAAATTCATAGAATTCTACACCTGTTAGACCTAGCTAAAATAGGGGACTGGTACCTCTACCAAAATCATACAGAAATCATAATCTGAGGATGTGAATTACCCCCTTACAAGATGCCAAAGTATTTTCCTGTCAGGATATTCGCTCTAGAATATATCATACAAGTGATAAATTCAGATGATATTCATTTTGTAGCTTTCAAGAAGAAACAACAGCTCAAGATCAAAGGTTAGATAGGTCCTTTCATCTGCAACAGCAGAGCTGCAGGAGAAGAAGCCATCAAGTTGTTAAAGGGAATGAAGTTCAGTCAAATTTTTCCATGGCACTATGATCCCTATGGCATCATTGCATAAACCAGGTTAAAGAACAAGATTTCTCCCTATGCTCATGTGCCTAAACCAGAAGTTGAGAAATTCATGAACTAGACAGAGTGGGAGGAAAACACTCTGATAGACACTGAAAAACAACCTTCACTTTCCCTCATTTCACAAACAAGCACTCCATTGGTACCAGTAGAGAAGAGACCTAGAAAAGAAGTCTCTCCTTTAGTTACAAAAGTCTTAGCAGAGGATTTCCAGGTCAACAGAAAGAGGGCCAAGATCATCCATACTGCTGATAGGTCTAGAGAAGAAGAAAATCAGTCCACCATAGTAATGGAGGGACAAATATTCACCACTTTTCTCAGGCATCCAACAAATTATGTCCACTTCCTCATCAAAGAAACAGACTGATACCACACTGTCAACTAAATCTTCACAAGAGTCTGCAGGACTCAACATCTTTGAGAAGTATAATTTGATCAAAAATAAGAATGAGTTGTTGACCAACAACACCTATGCACAATTCTGGAAGTAGACATCGACAGTGCAACATAGGTTATTCTCTTCTTTCAACACAGAAAAGGGAATGATGCACATGGTATTCTTGCAGGCACAGGTGCCTCATCCCAAGGAGATTTCTGATTACAAGAGGTCAACATTTGAGTTTGACGTAAAAGAGGTGCATCCAGGTGATCAGATGGATATGCATAGACAAACTGGTGAGATGATTTTCTCCACACTGGAAAATACCTCCATCGTTGCTGCAAAGTTGCAGTTCTCCTTAAACAATGTCCAGTCTTAGTTGAAGCTGGAGAAGATATCTTCCCTAGCAAAAGATAACAATATCAAATCTTTGGAGGAACTGGTATTGAAAATTGCATATGATCCATCCAATGTCAATGCAGCAGAAAAAATCCTCAAAAAGAAGAATGTTGATATAGCATCCTTAAGGAAACAACTGAAGATCCCAGCCACTGAAGATCCAGATGCAAAAGAAATGGATGAGACTAAAGGCCAAAAAGGAGGAAATGTTGAAACTAACCATGGAGAAAAATGTGCATATTAAGGAGATGGAGGTCGAGCTGGAGAAGTTAGTCAAAGAGAAGGAACAAAATGTGCCAATGGAGGTCATCCCATAGAATGTAGTTCCCCTCAAAGGAATTAGCACAACAACAGCAACAGCAGTAGCAGCCACAACAGAAGAACTTCCATCAGCCACTCCAGTGACAACTCTAGATGCATCAGAAAAATTGGCAAAGTCAATGGAGGATATGACCCTACAAGGACAAGATATCAAAAGACTGCAGGATGAGATCAATAACCTACACAAGATGAAATCCACCTTTCAGGCTAGCTACAACACTGAGATGCACAAATCACAGAGGCTCAAGAAATAACTACAACAGCTACAAAAGGAGACTATCATGTCTAAGACACTATCAGAACCCAAAGAAAACATCTGGACAGACATCAGCAAGTCCATGACAGAGATATGGCCCCTTATACAAATTGTGTTTGAACAGCATGAGCTGGTGCATAAATCCAGACAAGCCATTGACAGGATAAGGGGAGAATTAGGAGAAATTCCCACAAAGGCCACAGAAATTATCAGGTTCCTAAATTCCAAAACGAAAGAAGAGTTGAAAGTGTTGCAAATTGAGGATAGGACAAAAACAATCTTGGAGGTCAAGAAGGTTTTGACCAAAAAGGGATTAATGCTACAACTTGAGGAGAAAACTCAAACAATGGATATTGGAGTTCAGAGGTTTTTCAACAACGTTGACTCACTGCAAAAGAAAGGTCTTCCAAGTTTGCTAGTAATCAATGATAAACTGATTACTTTGCCAGACTACAAACATAATATACTCACAGTGACTAAACATCGTTCCAATTTTGCAGGAATACAAGGGAGCATCACTGGTAAGGATTTCTTGGAAACTCTATAGTTGGACTTGAGCATCCAACATCAGATCAAGTACATATTCATAACAAATCCAACCTTTGCCAAGTACACAGAGATGGATGAAACATACAGAAGGTTACTCAAGGTCTCCATCCCTGGTCAAAAGATATGGGAAGACCTATGCGCTTTGATTGAGTAGAGATGATGTGGATGTCCAAGTTAGCAGGAAGACAGTCAAAGTCAAGTTGATGAATCACCAACAACTTTCCCCAGAATCAACACCAAGGATTCGAGAAGATCATTAGGATTCCTATTATTTTGTAATATGTAATCTAGTTAGTTAGATTTTCTTTCCATAATATCCTGATCATTAATGACAGGATCAAATGTAATTTTTGTATGAATACTTTATACTTCGAAGTATTGAGGGTTGATGTTTGCACCCAGGAAGTTATCTTTGTAACCTTTTTGAGAATATCGACCAGTAATAAAAAGATTGATTCACAGGATTCTTGTGTTTGGATGTTGGTGATGTTATTCTTACTCTGTTAATGTTCATCTTACTCTGTTATCATTTTGTTTTCTAATTATAATTGTTCAAAGGAAGTTAAAGAATGGAATTTGCCTCGTGTTCTCTATCTCTCGCTTTTTATCAATCTGCATGTTATTCTTTTGATTTTAAGTTAAGAAATTCTTGATTGCTTTTTTACTTAATTGAATCTCTCACCTGTTCTATATTTTCACCACATTTAATTCTAAATCAATCCAACATCTTTACTATCTCGCCTTGTGAAGAAACTTTTAAAAGATGTAATTTGATCTTAACCTTTAACACAGACCCCATAGTCCATGGATGTTTAATCCAATACTTTCATCCATCTTTATAAACAAAACAAACAAACCCAGATTCATTTAACTAGCCTAATATTCAAAACTCAAACAGATCCAAATCATATAGAGAGATCCCTCTCTGAAACTAGCAGGGCTAGATCCCAGTTTCGAAAGCGATTTTGGTAAGTTACCTATGTTAATTTATTCTTCCCTTAACAAACTATGGGAATTACAGAGTGCTAACATAGTGGCGACCATACTGGGGAACTGAACAAACTTTCCATCCTGACGAATTCTTTTCCCTAGATAAAGAAACTTTATTTCTGAATAATTAAAGATCAACCTTTTAAGAGATAAATGTTCAGAGGTTGTTGAAGTTTGTATATATTAATTTAGATTTCTTAAAGCTTAAATTTTTGTCTCCTAAAAGAGTTCACACTAGATCTCATCCCGATCCAGAACCTGTAACAATTGTAGATAATCCCAAAAAAATACTCAGAAAAAGAAACACAGTAGAAGGTCACGGGAGTAGCAGTCCTCTTCTCAGGGAAAATTCTCTTCCAGAGAAACTTATCACAATCCATGATATTGATTTTGACTTACCTTTTGAACACAACCTTTTTAGAACCAAGTCTGATAGTTTTGTGGATGAAATAGTATTAGATCAAACCTTTCTCCAACCTAAAACCCCTGAAAGGCTTTCTCCTAGAACATATTTTGATCAACGGTTTCTTCAAGAGTTTGAAAAATTAGAAGATCTACTAGCAAATCTTCATCAAGCTTTGTATAAATCTCATTTCCAACAGTCAGTTGAAATTTCTGCCATTTCTATTGATGTTGCTTCACTCAAACCTCAAGTAACTCAGAATATACCTCCTAGTCCTACATCATCTACATCCTCTGTCACTTTTCCTTCAATCACACAAGTTGTCATTCAGCCTCCTCCACCAATCATGGCAGCAAGATATTCTCCCTTGGTGTTAGCTGCTCCTTTACATGCCATGCCCCTGGACTATCAAACCAGGCTTCCTCAGTTTGATGGTACTGTAACTCTTAATGCACAAAAACATGTCGATAAAATGAATGATTACTTTGATTTGCAGGAAGTTGACGAGGAAGATGTCCAGATGAGACTTTTTGCACAAAGTCTAAATGGAGATGTCAAAAAATGGTTTAAAACATTATGTGCTGCTAGCATTACTGACATCGCTACTTTCCACCGAATTTTTCTCGACAGATGGGAGGTACAGAAAAACCCTCTTCAAATTTTATCAGAATATGAAAATATCAAAAGGAGTCAAGGGGAAACGGTACAAGACTATTGACTTCATTTCAATAATCTCTATAATGCAATTCCTGCTGATATTAAGCCTCCTCAAGGTTTGGCCTTAATCAATTTCCTTGATGGATTTGATGAGGATATGTCCTACCAACTAAGAGAGAGGAATTCGGTCACTCTAGAAGACATGCAAAAGAGTGCAGTAAGTGTTGAAGCCAATTTGTTGGCTAGGAGAGACAGACAAAGAACTGAAATAAGAGTTGCAATTAAGGAGGAATCTACTACTTCTACCTTTAATTCAGATGCTAGGATTGACTCCTTAGTCAGAACTGTGGGAATTTTAATGGAAAGGCTCGAGATCAGTGACAGGAACCCTCCTAGAGAGAATCAACCTGCTCCCCAGATTCGAAACCCAAATTTTAGAAGGAACCCTCCCCAGATTAGACAGAGAGAGCCCAGAGACCAAAGGGAACAGAGAGGTCTTGATCAACAGATTAAGCCACCTCTTCAAGAAAAATACACTGACGAAGGGGAGGAGATAATTGAGGAGTTGGATGACATTCACATAAACCTTATGGGGGTTAACGACAACGATTCTATTTTTCCATAATGAGGAAGAGGTAAATGAGGAAGAGGAAGAATCTGAACAACAGGCCTTCAAAAATTCCATAATGGAAGTCCACAGACAATACAATTTAAGAAGCAAGAAGTCTAATGAAAACCAAACTAAGAAAGCTTTTGAAGCAAAGAAACCCTCAGATACTACTCCTAAGAAAGGCCCTGAAAAGAAGAATGCAAAGACCCCTGCAAAGAAGACTCCTGAATCTTCACCAATAATAGCTCATACCGAGGTTGCATCCACAAGTTGGCCTAGTATTACTGCACATAAAACTGTGGATGATAAACCTGATTCCCAAAGCCAAAGCATAAATTCTACTACTTTCAGCTTGAAACGTGAATTAGCCAAATTGAAAATTCCTATTCCCCTGTCAGAACTAATGAGCAAAAATTCTTACAAATCACAAGTGATCAAAGCATTAAGCATTGAACCAGAAATAGGCACAAAGGCATTAAACATTGAGCTAGTAGTACGTACAGATACTATAAATTTTGCAGATGATCATCTTGAGCTACTTTTTGGTCCTGAGGTTGAGGGACAAACTGACAATGGTTATGTTCCTCCCTTCTATATTAGTCTGAATATTCATGAAAAAACATTACACAATGCTGTGTTGGTTTTCGGTGCTTCTTACAATCTCATGCCCAGGGATGTGATAGAGAATCTGAAGCTTGACATCACTAGGCCTTACAAGGACTTATGCTCCTTTGACTCTAGCAAGGTTAAATGCATAGGTCTAATTAAAGATCTGTGTATTACCCTGACACGGATCCCATCTAAGAGCATGGTCATGGATATTGGGGTTGCAGACATTCCTTCGAAATATGGTATGTTATTATCTAGGTCATGGGGTGCTAAGTTAAAGGGAACTTTGCAGTTAGATATGCCTTATGTCACCATACCTGTATTTGGACAATAGAGAAGATTGTACAGAGATACTCTGATGAAGTACATGGTCAGTAGTCAAGAGAAGCCGCATAACTATCCTTTGTACTCTATTCACTCTGACCTGGACTCCTTCATTTTATATAATGATGGGACTTGGGTAATCAAATTGCATAATTAGAGGATGATGCATCTAGCCTGGAGGAAAATCAAGTAATCACTGAGGAAAGTAATGATTTACAAAATAACAAGAAAAAGAAAAAAAATAAAAGAAGAAAAAATATCAGTTAACATTTAACATCCCGGTAAACACAGTTAACATTTTTTCAGTTTGCAGGTATTAGTTGACGATGTCGCCCAAATCCAAATCCTCTGAGACTGTAGAAAACCCTTTCCTCCCTCCTCCCGTCGATCTAGATCATATCCCCCTGGCCAATAAAGACTATTTAATTGCAGAGCTGAAGTGTGAATTCGACTTCTTCGAATTACACTTCTGGCTCAAGGATGTTTTTCTGGATCAGAGCAATGAGATCGAACTATGGAAGTCCAATCTTCCACTATACGTGTTTCCCTAGACATATAATTTTCCCGAATTTGCCCCGAAATGTCAATCCCACTATCTTCCCAGCTAAAGGGCCATTGTCTCTTTGTTTAGAGAAACTCTTTTCACCATCACCCCTCAAACGATAGATCAGATACTGCAGATACCCAGAAATGACTCTGCCTCCCCCTTCTCCATTGAAATATTGACCAAGCTATACCAGAAATTGTCTCTTCCGCAAAGAGCTCAAATCTTTGAACTTTTCGTACCTGAAAATTCTCAATTACCAAAGAAGAATCCCCCATATCATTCCACCATCTTCTGAGTTAAAGGAAACCAAATCATCTCATCCCTATGTTGCCTCCTAGGATACTATTCTGATGAATGGATGGATGAACCCATTCTTGGTTTTCTATGCATTTTCTCTACTAAGGAAAAGTCCACTACATAGTTTGACTACAGTAAGTTTCTAGCTGACAACATCCATGAACAATTGTTCAAGTTTTCTATAGAAGGTATGTTCAGGTATTCTTCAATATTGGTGTACCTATTCCTCTTTTTCCAAGTAGACAAGTTTTCTTTCTCCCAGCAAAAATTGGACCAAGATGGTAACGCCAACCTGTAACCTCTTGGACATCCATAGTGAGGAAGAACTCATCTGAGTTCAACTTGAAACAGTTTATCGACCAATTCTACCATCCAATGTGTAGTGTCCCCAAGATCGAGCCCTTTGTAAGTCTGATGTATGAAATGAATTGTAAATATCTGTTATAGGCTAGTGAGCCAAGTTTGTATAAGCCGATGGTTTATGTGATTGTTAGGCCAGAGAGCCTAAGGGTTGGAGGCCAAGGGCCTGATTTTGTACCTGTATGTATTCAGCACATTAATAAAATATAACACCGCCGCATGTAGACTGACCACAATGAATGAGTGATGGGGGACTGAGCTTCCATAGAGTGGGCAAGTTATTAGGGGTTGGAAGGTGGGAAAAGGGGCTAAGTGCTAAGCCTAGGGGAATAATATTTTAATATTATTTCGAAAGACATGTGAATATTATGTTTTTACCCTAAGTTCTTTTGGAATGACATGTGACTTCCAAATGGTGGAAGGAACACACGTTGATGGAAGCATGCAGCATCACGGGTGACAAGTGTCAACCCAAGCACATGCAGGTAAAACTGTTGAGTTGAGCTATGATGGGGGTTTCTACTCCACTCTACTCAATTGTCTGAACGTGAACAGTCTGACCTTTGCAAGAATACCCTGGTGTATCTTCTAAATGGTACACCTCGTTCGACCCGGGAAGAGACCTCGTGCCATTCTGAAACAATGGGAAAAGTTTGTGTTGATTTCGGGAAAGCCGAGACATCCTCTGCCTGAACAGATTGAGCCTGGATGTGGAATATTTGTCCCCAAACCATAACCGCGAGACCATTCTGTCATTGTTGAGCCTATTGGAAAGCCTGTGTTTTTTTTCCCCGTTGGTTGTTGTGGCCACGCAGTGCTGGACTGCGTATGGCTTGTTGGTCAGTTTGTACAACACTCTCTCCAGGTGAGAGAGGTGGTTGAATTGGAAGAACAAGTTGCTTGGCCTATGAGCGACACTCTCCAGGTGAGAGAGTGCGCAGAGAAGGGAGAGAACTCCTGGAAGGAACCCTGTAGTTGCCACAGATCTCTGAGACTTCCGGTCCGGTTTGTTGATGAAACCCAAGGCAAGGGAGGTTAGCAGTGGAAGGACTGTTTAGGTGACAGAGAAGGTGTATACTCCTGGGGTGGAACATGCATGTGGGGAAGGAGATTCTGTGGGTAGTGGGTATGAAGGGTTCCTAGGAGAGAATCCCTTCCTTGTGACCATGTGTTTTCCCTGTAACCTTAGTCTAGCCTAGGATTCCTTGCCTTGGGGTGGAGCTTAGTCCCAGCTTGGGGGTGACTCACTGCTGAGCTTGATGAGCAGCGTGGTCTAAGGCTGGGAGGTTCGTGGAAGTCCTGCACGTGGTTGGTGGAATTACCACAGGTTCCAAAGAAAAGTACTAGATGATGTTCTAATTACATTTCTGTATCCCTATGTACTATAATTATCATGTATGTTGCTGTGCATTTGGATTAATGTTATTGACATAGATTATTTATGTTAGTTATAATTCTTATGATTACTCAAAGCTTAAATGTATTTCTTTCTTAAATGCATGTGGATTATATAATGGTTGTATGAGTTATGTAAAAAGTAGTGTTACAATTTGGTATCAGAGCAATTAAGCCTTGGTAACAAAAAAAGTAGCATTACAATTTGGTATCAGAGCGATTAAGCCTTGGTAACAGAAAAAGTAGCATTACACAATGGTATGCATGCTCAGTGGAAGAACAGAACCAAGGGTAAATGAACAAATTCATAGAATTCTACACCTGTCAGACCTAGCTAAAACAGGGGACTGGTACCTTTACCAGAATCATATAGAAATCATAATCTGAGGATGTGACTTACCCCCTTACAAGCTGCCAAAGTATTTTCCTGTTAGGATATTCGCTCTGGAATATATCAGACAAATGATAAATTCAGATGATATTTATTTTGTAGCTTTCAAGAAGAAACAACAGCTTAAGATCAAAGGTCAGATAGGTCCTTTCATCTGCAACAACGAAGCTGCAGGAGAAGAAGCCAACAAGTTGTTAAAGGGAATGAAGTTCAGTCAAAGTTTTCCATGGCACTATTACCCTTGTGGCATCATTGCACAATTCTGGAAGCAGACATTGACAGTGCAACATAGGTTATTCTTTTCTTTCAACACAGAAAAGGGAAGGATGCACATGGTATTCTTCCAGGCATAGGTGCCTCATCCCAAGGATATTTCTGATTACAAGAGGTCAACATTTGAGTTTGACGTAAAAGAGGTGCATCCAACTGATCATATGGATATGCACAAACAAACTGGTGAGATGATTTTCCCCACACTGGAAAATACCTCCATTGATCCGAAATCGGATCCAGAAGCCTGATAGGGCTTGAAAAATGCTCAAAAATGAAAGTGCTCAAAATTCAATGAAACCAACTCCATTTCGTCTGTCTCATTTTCCTGATTCCGACGGTATATTTACTTTTTCAAACAGGCTCCGTATGCGAAAGTTATCGCGTTCTGATCGGAAGCCCAAATAGGTAAAAAGTCAAAGGTCAACTAGTCAAAAAGTCAATGTTGATGACATCAACATGTTGACTGTGCAGGAGATGACGTGGAACTCTTTGGTTGATGGTGATTGGGCAGGTTCGCTGACAAGGCAGATATGTGGCAGGCAACTGGACCAGTCAATAACTGACAAGTGGCATTAATTCGTCAAATGGGGAGATGCCACGTGGCCCAATCATGGGCAGCCACGTGGCACCCAGTCATCATTTGAAGTGGCATGTTTCAAAAAAATTGTTTAGGGTCCATGAGATTTGAACCCATGACCACCACCAATCCCAACACCTTAAGAAATGGTCTTTTGCCAATACACCAAATTATTGCTTATGATATAAAACCTACAATATGAAATATATTGCAAAGTATTGTATGGAGAGGGGCTAGCGCTTGGCCATATGAACCCATATGACCTTGTTTAGGGGGTGCGTGCCTATGGAGAAGGGGCTAGGCCCGATTTATAACTATAAAGTGGGTTTTGTAACTAAGTTTTGAGTTTTAATTGTAATTAAGCCTATTTTTAATGGTTTTTGGGAGTTATTGGGTAGTTTTGGAGCCTAAATTTTGAGAGGAAGTTGGAGATGAGCAACTAACTTCCCATTTTTATAACCAAGGCATGTTTGAGGCCATAAGAGGGCATTCAGAGCAGAATTATGCCGAAGAGAAGCCAAGCCAAAGCCATTTTGATACAGAGAAGATTTTGAGGAGGAGACGATGTTGAACCATTTCTGGGAGCTTCGGACGTCCATTTTGCGTGCCGTTTTCTTTGCATGGTTCTTGAGATCTGGACGACCATGACCAGATTAGTCTTGTAGCCATTTGGCATTGCATCGACGTACTTTTGAGCATTTGAACAGAAATAAAGAAGCCTCTCCCATAGAGAAAAGGCCCGGAGACGTAGGCAAAGTTGTGTCGAACTCCGTTATCAATTTGCATGTTATGGTTTGTTGTCTATTATTTCATTTCAGATTTGCATATGTGTATATGGCTGTATAATTTCTCTTCATTCCTCATTCTTCACTAAGTTTTCTCAAATGGTTAATTAAAGCATGCAAAATTAAAACTCAACCATAAGTCATTGAAAAATCCTAACGGATCAATTGGTATCAGAGCTAGTTGACGTTTGGATTTGAGTTTTGCATGTTAACCAAGGAAAAGCTACAGCGTGGTGAAGGCAATATTGTTGTAGAGAATCCATTAATTGGATTGAGAAAAAGAGCTTCTCACAGCGAGAATATGGCATCGGAAGAAGGGATTTCTCAATATGAGAAAGAGTTCCAAAAAACATTCCTTGCTATGTCGGAGATGGTGAAAGTCTTGTACAAAGATTACTTGGAACGGAAGCGACCAGTTTTGGGTGATTTTTCAAAGGGAAAAAGTGAAGAGGAAGAGGACCACCCTTAGATTCCTCCTTCACCTTTATCAACACCTCCTTCTTCTCCTTCTTCTTCAAGTTCAAGTTCTAAATCTAGTGGAAAGAAAAATGTTCATAAGAATAAACCTGAAATGCCATTGTTAAAACTTGATGTAAAATTTGAGTTGCCCATATATGATGGTGAAGTAAATGAAGAAAAACTTGATAACTGGATCAGGTAGATGGAGGTATACTGCAGTGTGCAACAGATCGAGGATGAGGCCACATGAATCAAGTTGGCATTTTTGAGGCTTGCAAGTACAGCTCTTATCTGGTGGCAGAGCAAGCTGCAAAAAGGAACACAAAATGTGGGTAATGTATTTCCATCATGGAAGGATTTCATTTCTTCACTTAGGAAACAATTCTATCCTTTGGGTTATAAAGAAAAAACAATAATTGAATGGCAATATTTAAAACTAAGAAAAGGACAAACAGTGCAGGAATACACCGATGGATTTAGAAAAATGGCATTAATGTTAGACATTCCTTTGCAAACATAAGAAACCCTTGTGAAGTATATAGGAGGTTTGCTTGCGCATATTAGAAACACTGTTTTCATGTTTGGACCCACTAAACTTGATGAGGTTTCTATTCAAGCTACGTATATTGAAGCAGGGAAGGCAGGTGTGTCAGGGGAATCGTCGTCTTCAAGGAAAGAGGACAAGAGAATAAGGCATGGCAATGGAAAGAATGCAAATGCAGTGACAAAGAAGGAAGGAAATCCCTCTTGTAAGCATTGCAAGAAAGAGGGACATGATGAGGACAGATGTTGGCAGTTGCATCCCAAGAAGAGGCCAAAGTGGTTCAAAGAAAAGAAGGGAACGCAAACAATGGCAATGACATCAAAACCCACAGACTTGGGATCAAATTCAGGTGATGAGTCTAAGATTTCATTGGTTGGTATGACAGGTAAGAATGGTGAAGAGATTGATTGTAGAAGCAATTTGTTTCATATAAGAGTAATCATGCGACACACTAAGATAGACACATTAATTGACAGTGGATCTCAATCTAATCTAATCTCAGAAGAATTGGTTAAGAAATTGGGATTAAAAACACAAACTCATCATAAGCCTTACACACTTAA
>ML793147.1:387677-419868 GCA_009831015.1 Picea engelmannii
ACCACCAAGCCCAACACCTTAAGAAATGGTATTTTGCCAATACACCAAATTATTGCTTATGATATAAAACCTACAATATGAAATATATTGCAAAGTATTGTATGGAGAGGGGCCAACGCTTAGCCCTTTGGGCTAGCGCTTGGTCATATGAACCCATATGACCCTATTTAGGGGGCGCGTGCCTAGGGAGAAGGGGCTAGGCCCAATTTATAACTATAAAGTGGATTTTGTAACTAATTTTTGAGTTTTAATTGTAATTAAGCCTATTTTTAATGGTTTTTGGGAGTTATTGGGTAGTTTTGGAGCCTAAATTTTGGGAGGAAGTTGGAGATGAGCAACTAACTTCCTAGCTATATAACCAAGGCATGTTTGAGGCCATAAGGGGGCATTCAGAGCAGAATTATGCTGAAGAGAAGCCAAGCCAAAGCCATTTTGATACAGAGAAGCTTTTGAGGAGGAGACGTTGTCGGACCATTTCTGGGAGCTCCGGACGTCCGTTTTGCGTGTCGTTTTCTTTGCATGGTTCTTGAGATCTAGAAGAACATGAACAGATCAGTATTGTATCCATTTGGCATTGCAACAATGTACTTTTGAGCATTTGAACATAAATAAAGAAGCCTCTCCCACAGAGAAAAGGCCCAGAGATGTAGGCAAAGTTGTGCCGAACTCCATTATCAATCTGTGTGTTATGGTTTGCTATCTATTATTTCATTTCAGATCTGCATATGTGTATATGGATGTATAATTCCTCTTCTTTCCTCATTCTTCACTAAGTTTTTTCAAATGGTTAATTAAAGCATGCAAAATTAAAACTCAACCATAAGTCATTAAAAGATCCTACGGATCATCCATGGCTACTGCAAAGTTGCAGTTCTCCTTAAACAATGTCCAGTCTCAGTTGAAGCTGGAGAAGATATATTCCCTAGCAAAAGGTAACAAGATCAAATCTCTGGAGGAGATGGTATTGAAAATTGCATATGATCCATCCAATGTCAATGCAGCAGAAAAAATACTCAAAAAGAAGAATGTTGATATAGCATCCTTAAGGAAACAACTGAAGATCCCGGCCACTGAAGATCCACATGCAAATAAATGGCTAAGACTAAAGGCCAAAAGGAGGAAATGTTGAAACTAATCATGGAGTAGAATGCGCATATTAAGGAGATGGAGGTCGAGCTAGAGAAGTTAGTCAAAGAGAAGGAACAAAATGTGCCAATGGAGGTCATCCCACTGAATGTAGTTCCCCTCACAGGAATTAGCATAACAACAACAACAACAGTAGTGGCCACAACAGAAGAAATTACATCAACCACTCCAGTGACAGCTCTAGATGCATCAGAAAAATTGGCAAAGTCAATGGAGGATATGACCCTACAAGGACAAGAAATCAAAAGACTGCAGGATGAGATCAATAACCTACAGAAGTTGAAATCCACATTTCAGGCTAGCTACAACACTGAGATGCACAAATCACAGAGGTTCAAGAAAGAACTACAACAACTGCAGAAGGAGACTATCATGTCTAAGACACTGTTAGAAGCCAAAGAAAACATCTGGACAGACATCAACAAGTCCATGATAGAGATATGGCCCCTTATACAAATTGTTTTTGAACAGCATGAGCTGGTGCATAAAGCCAGACAAGCCATTGACAGGATAAGGGGAGAATTGAGAGAAATGCCCACAGAGGCCACAGAAATTATCAGGTTTCTGAATTCCAAAACCAAAGAAGAGTTGGAAGTGTTGCAAATTGAGGATAGGACAGAAACAATTCTGGAGGTCAAGAAGGTTTTGACCAAAAAGGGATTAATGATGCAACTGAAGGAGAAATCTCAAACAATGGATATTGGAGTTTAGAGGTTTTTCAGCAAGGTTGACTCACTGCAAAAGAAAGGTCTTCCAGGTTTTCTAGTAATCAATGATAAACTGATTACTCTGTTAGACTACAAACAGAAGATACTCATAGTGGCTAAAGATGGTTCCAAGTTTGCAAGCATACAAGGGAGCATCACTGGTAAGGATTTCTTGGAAACTCTACAGTTGGACCTGAGCATCCAACATGAGATCAAGTACATCTTCATAACAAAGCCAACCTGAGAAATTTGCCTCCTGTGCTCCGTCTCTCGCTTTTTATCGATCTGCACGTTATTCTTTTGATTTTAAGTTAAGAAATTCTTGATTGCTTCTTTACCTAATTGAATCTCTAACCTGTTCTATATTTTCACCACATTTAATTCTAAATCGATCCAACATCTTTACTATCTCGCCCTACGAAGAAACTTTTAAAAGATGTAATCTGATCTTAACCTTTAACACAGACACCATAGCCCATGGATGTTTAATCCAATACTTTCAGCCATCTTTATAAACAAAACAAACAAACCCAGATTCATTTAACTAGCCTAATATTCAAAACTCAAACAGATCCAAATCATATAGAGAGATCCCTCTCTGAAACTAGCAGGGCTACATCCTAGTTTCGAAAGCGGTTTTGGTAAGTTACCTATGTTAATTTATTCTTCCCTTAACAAACTATGGAAATTACATAGTGCTAACATAGTGGAGACCATACTAGGGAACTGAACAAACTTTCCATCGTTACTAATTCTTTTCCCTAGATAAAGAAAACTTTATTTCTGAACAATTAAAGATCAACCTTTTAAGAGATAAATGTTCAGAGGTTGTTGAAGTTTGTATATATTAATTTAGATTTCTTAAAGATTAAAGTTTTGGCTCCTAAAATAGTTCACACTAGATCTCATCCTAATCCAGAACCTGTAACAATTGTAGATAATC
This sequence comes from Picea engelmannii, assembly GCA_009831015.1. Classification (NCBI taxonomy): domain Eukaryota; kingdom Viridiplantae; phylum Streptophyta; class Pinopsida; order Pinales; family Pinaceae; genus Picea; species Picea engelmannii. Next base: position 390,474 of record ML793147.1, read on the forward strand.
CTAAAAAAATACTCAGAAAAAGAAACACAGTAGAAGGTCATGCGAGTAGCAGTCCTCTTCTCAAGGAAAATTCTCTTCCAGAGAAACTTATCACAATCCGTGATATTGATTTTGACTTACCTTTTGAACACAACCTTTTTAGAACCAAGTCTGATAGTTTTGTGGATGAAATAGTATTAGATCAAACCTTTCTCCAACCTAAAACCCCTGAAAGGCTTTCTCCTAGAACAGATTTTGATCAACAGTTTCTTCAAGAGTTTGACAGATTAGAAGATCTAGTAGCAAATCTTAATCAAGCTTTGTATAAATCTCATTTCCAATAGTCAGTTGAACTTTGTACCATTTCTATTGATGTTGCTTCACTCAAACCTCAAGTAACTCAGAATATACCTCCTAGTCCTACATCATCCACATCTTTTGTCACTTCTCCTCCAATCACACAAGTTTTCATTCAGCCTCCTCCACCAATCATGGCAGCGAGATACACTCCCTTGGTGTTAGCTGCTCCTTTACATGCCATGCCCCAGGACTAGCAAACTAGGCTTCCTCAGTTTGATGGTACTGTAACTCTTAATGCACAACAACATGTTGATAAAATGAATGATTACTTTGATTTGCAGAAAATTAACGAGGAAGATGTCCAGATGAGACTTTTTGCACAAAGTCTAAATGGAGATGTCAAAAAATGGTTTAAAACATTATGTGTTGCTATCATTACTGCCATTACTACTTTCCACCGAATTTTTCTCGACAGATGGGAGGTAAATAAAAACCCTCTTCAAATTTTATTAGAATATGAAAATATCAAAAGGAGTCAAGGGGAAATGGTACAAGACTATTGACTTCATTTCAATAATCTCTATAATGCAATTCCTGTTGATATTAAGCCTCCTCAAGGTTTTTCCTTAATCAAGTTCCCTGATGGATTTGATGCGGATATGTCCTACCAACTAAGAGAGAGGAATTCGACCACTCTAGAAGACATGCAGAAGAGTGCAGTAAGTGTTGAAGCCAATTTGTTGGCTAGGAGAGACAGACAAAGAACTGAAAGAAGAGTTGCAATTAATGAGGAACCTACTAATTCTACCTTTACTTCATATGCTAGGATTGAATCCTTAGTTATAACTATGGGAATTTTAATGGAAAGGCTCGAGATCAGTGACAGGAACCTTCCCAGAGAGAATCAGCCTACTCCCCAAATTTGAAACCCAAATTTCAGAAGGAACCCTCCCTAGATTAGACAGAGAGAGCCCAGAGACCAAAGGGAATAGAGAGGACTTGATCAATAGATTAGCCCACCTCTTCAAGAAAACTACGTTGACGAATGGGAGGAGATAATTGAGGAGTTGGATGACATTCACATAAACCTTATGGGGGTTAACGACAACAATACTATTTTTCTCACTCAAGAAGAACAAGACATGTTTCTACTTTCACAGAAACAGGTAAATGAGGAAGAGGAAGAATCTGAACAATAGGCCTTCGAAAATTCCATAATAGAAGTCCATAGACAATACAATTTAAGAAGCAAGAAGTCTAACGACAACCAAACTAAGAAAGCTTTTGAAGCAAAGAAACCCTCAGATACTACTCCTAAGAAAGGCCCTGAAAAGAAGAATGCAAAGACCCCTGCAAAGAAGACTCTTGAATCTTCACCAAGAATAGCTTAGACCGAGGTTGCATCCATAAGTTGGCCTAGTACTACTACACGAAAAACTGTGGCTAATAAACCCGATTCTCAAATTCAAAGCATAACTTCTACTACTTTCATCTTGGAACGTGAATTAGCCAAATTGAAAATTCCTATTTCCCTGTCAGAACTAATGAGCAAAAATTCTTACAGATCATAGGTGATCAAAGCATTAAGCATTGAACCAGAAATAGGCACAAAAGCATTAAACATTGAGCCAGTAGTACGTACAGATACTGTAAATGTTGCAGATGACCATCCTAAGCTACTTTTTGGTCCTGAGGTTGAGGGACAAACTGACAATGGTTATGTTCCTCCCTTCTATATCAGTCTGAATAGTCATGACAAAACATTACACAACGTTATGCTGGATTCCACTGCTTCTCACAATCTCATGCCTAAGGATGTGATGGAGAATATGGACCTTGACATCACTAGGCCTTACAAGGACTTATGCTCCTTTGACTCTAATAAGGTTAAATGCATAGGTCTGATTAAATATCTGTGCATTACCCTGGCATAGATCCCATCTAAGAGCATGGTCATGGATATTGGGCTTACAGACATTCCTCTGAAATATGGTATGTTATTATCTAGGTCATGGGGTGCTAAGTTAAAGGGGACTTTGCAGTTAGATATGTCTTATGCCACCATACCTGTGTTTGGACAACAGAGAAGATTGTACAGAGATACTCTGATCAAGTACATGGTCAGCAGTCAAGAGCAGCTGCATAACTATCCTTTGTACTCTTTTCACTCTGACCTGGACTCCTTCATTTTATATAATGATGGTGACTTGGGTAATCAAATTGCACAATTAGAGGATGATGCATCTAGCCTGGAGGAAAATCAAGTAATCACTGAGGAAAGTAAAACAGAAACTGTTGAAACACCAGAACCTCTCTGGAGTATGGATTTCGATGGAGCATTCATTAAAGAAGGAGTTGGAGCTAGTGTGTGGATACATAATCATAAAACAAGGTATTCAGAAAGTCACTCTTACAAATTAAATTTTCATTGCACCAATAACATAGTTGAGTATGAAGCATTGATGCTCGACCTGGAGCTATTGAAGAGACATGGTGCCAAAAGGATTATGGTAAGAGGTGACTCTGAACTAGTTGTTAAACAAATTAAAGGTGAGTAATCTGTAAAACATCCTAGACTCGGAGCTTATAGAAATGTTGTTTTGGATTTTCTACAATGTTTCACTGAAATTGACTTGCAGGTAATGCCCAGAGGCCAAAATATAGTTGCAGATGGACTGGCTACGTCGACAACCAAATGTAAAATATCTTTCCATCCAAATTGCCAATACACTGTAGAGGTGAAATGCAGGTTGACCTTCCTAGACAACATCAGGTACTGTCAAGTATTTGGCAACGATGAACAAATTGAAGATTTCCTGCAGTCTAAAAATGATTTCAAGTGTACACATATTGATTTAGATAGTGATGATGATAGTTTAAATAAATCAGACTTAGAAAATGATAGTGTAAATAAAGTAGATTCAAATGAAATAAACGAAAAAAGATGAGGACTCAGATATTTTGCAACTCAAGAATAATATTTTACCTAGAGGGTTGGTTCCTTTAGAAGAGCTATTTGATTTCAACGATGTAGCAGAAAAGCCAAAAATAGAAACTAATGGGAAAGAGGTAGAAGAATGTAATATAGGAATAGATGAAAAACCAAAAATGATCAAGCTATCCAAATCTTTACCTCCAGAGCAAAAACAAAAATATATTGAATTATTCAAGGAATTTGTAGACGTCTTTGCTTGGGGTTATGAGGATCTGAAGTCTTATGACACTAGTATCATACAACATAGAATCCCTATAAAGGAAGAAAATAATCCTTTCAGGCATAAACTTAGGAGAATTAATCCAAATTTAATGCCTCTGATAGAAAAGAGATAAAGAAGATGTATGATGAAAAAATAATAGTTCCTTTAAGATTTTCAAAATGGGTTTCTAATCTTGTTCCTACTAGAAAGAAAACTAGAGAAATGAGGCTCTACATTGATTTTTGGAATCTCAACAAAGTCTCCCTCAAAGACAACTACCCTCTGCCTAAAATGGATCACATCTTACAGAAAGTAGTTGGAGCCAGTAGGATCTCTTTGCTAGATGGTTTTTCTGGCTATAACCAAGTTCTTGTCCACCCAAATGACCAAGAAAAGACAACATTCACTACACCCTAGGGCACCTTCATGTATGTGAAAATGCCCTTTGGTTTGATGAATGTTGGTGCTACTTTCCAAAGAGCAATGGACATTGCCTTTGGAGATGAGCTTGGTATCCTTATAGTCATATACTTGGATGATGTTACTGTCTACTCAAAATCAGATGAGGAACATTTACAACACCTCAGATGAGTGTTTGAAAAGTGCAAAAAGTTTGGGATCTCATTAAATCCCATGAAAACTCTTTTTGTTTTAGAAGAAGGCAATATGTTAGGGAATATAATATCTAAAGATGGAATCAAGATTGATCCCAACAGAATTGTGGCCATCCAGAAGTTAGAACATCCCAGAAACATCAAGGAATTGCAATCCTTCATAGGAAAAATAAATTTCCTGAGAAGATTCATACCCAATTTGGCAGAACTCCTCAGGAATATTACAAATATGCTTAAAAAAGATACAAAAATAAAGTGGAACACAGAGTTTAAACAGTCATTTGAGCAAGTAAAACATGCACTTACACAAGCCCCTGTATTAATTAGTCCAGATTACACTAAAGATTTCTATTTATTCTCTTTTGCATATGAACACACCATTGTAGCGGTCCTTTTGCAGAAAAACAGTGAAGGCCATGAACAACCCATAGCCTTTTTCAACAAGTCATTAAGAGATGTTGCACTGAACTACAACATAATGGAGAAACAGGCTTTTGCCTTGGTAAAAACAATTAAAGATTTTCGAGTTTATATTCTCCATTCTCATATCATTGTTTATGTTCCAAATGCAATGGTAAAAGATATTCTAACTCAGGATAACCCAGATGGTAGGAGAGGGAAATGGATTGTAGTGATTCTGGAATATGATATAGAAATCAAACCAACTAAATTGATCAAGGGTCAAGGTTTGGCCAAACTAATGGTTGAATCAAATTTTCATGCTTTAGATATAAATTTCTTAGCCACAGTTGATGAATAGGGCGAGCAGGCGACTCCACATGTCAAAGAGATATTCTCAAATTCTCCATGGTACACCTCATCTTTGTCTTGCATAATTTACAAGCTCCCCTTGGCCTGACAAAGACTAAGGATAGATTCTTAAAACTAAAAGCATTGAAATATTGCATTCTGAATGGAAATCTTTACTGGAAAGATGTTGGAGGCATTTTACTTAATTGTTTATTAAAAGATAAAGCTGACAAAGCATTATAGGATTTCCATGAAGGATATTGTGGTGGGCATCTAAGTTGGAAGACTACTGCTAACAAAATCCTTAGAGCTAGTTTTTAGTGGCCCACCTTGTTTGCAGACGTTCATAAAAAGGTAACCTCCTGTCACAAGTGCCAGGTCTTTGAAGGTAAAAGGAAACTTTTTCCTTTTCCCTTGAAACCTATTTTGGGGGAAGCTCCATTCCATCAATGGGGTTTGGACTTTATTGGCGAGATTCATCCACCCTCTTCAGGTCAGCATTAGTGGATCCTCACAGCTACAGACTACTTCACAAAGTGGATTGAATTTGTACCCTGCAGGCAAGCCACTGACTCTGTCATTATTAAATTATTGGAAAATAACATTCTCTCTCATTTTGGATGTCCTAGGAAGATCATAACTGATAATGCAACATCTTTCAGATCAAAAAATATAATACAATTTTGTATCAAGTACCAGATTACTTTGGGGCACTCCACGACCTGTTACCCTCAAGGAAATGGGTTTGTTGAGTCCTCAAATAAAATTTTGGTAAATATCATAAAGAATATGTTGCAAGAAAATAATAAATCATGGCATAACAAGTTGGTCCATGCACTCTAGGCTGACAGAGTTACCATAAAAAGATCAATTGGTATGTCCCCATACCATCTAGTATACAAAATTGATGTCATTTTCCCCACCTCTTTGGGTGTATAGGCAGAGCCTAATGATACCTAAAGGAGGATAAATCAAATGATCCAACTCCAACAGTCTAGAGAGGAGGTGAATAACTAGACTCAGGTAATCCAAGAGAGCATAAAGAAGATTTATGACAAAAGAACCAAGGAGGATGATTTCAATTTGGGTGATGTAGTATTGAAATGGGATTCTAGAAATGAAGACAAGGGAAATCATGGAAAGCTAGACAATTTGTGGAAAGGCCCTTTCATCATCCATGCATTTAGAGGAAACAATGCATTCATACTCAAGGACACAGAAGGGGCAGATCTGCTAGGAGGAACTATCAATGACAGGATGCTCAAACATTATGTTCCACCAGAATAAAGATCTTAGTCACTCATCTCATTGTACAAACCATTTTTACTTTTACTTTAATGTTATGTGTGGGTGTTTTTGATCAAGTGGTTGAATCCCAAAGAGAAGGACCTAAGCCACTGATCAAGGTCACCAGATTTACAATCAAAATAAAACAAATCAAGTTGCAGGAAAAGCACTGAGGAAGGAGATTTAAAGCAACAGGTAGCTAGTTTCTTGGCACCTCACAAGGAGAGCACCATCCCCAAGTGGAGCCACTGTTATAACCCTATGTTTCATAGGATGACTTGGTGATTATGACCTCTTCTTCTAGTTGCATTATATTGTAAATAATATTTTATTCTGCAAATGATTTACAAAAGAAAAAGAAAAAAAACAAAAAACAAAAACAAAAACAAAAACAAAAGAAAAGAAAAAATATAAAATATAAAATATAAAAAATAAAAGAGGCTATAAAAAGATAAAATGACAAAACCCCATTAAGTAAATTTGGCTTGATTCATATTGTCTAACCATTGATCAATCTCTTTCAATTTATTCAGATAGGATAGTGAATAAATTGGGCTAAACAATTTAATCTTATCCTAATTAGATAGGTTAGTGAATAAGTTTGATCAAACAGTTTAAGCTTGGTCAAATATCTTAGGTTAGAGTAATTTTTAGCCCAACAGTTTAATATGGGTTAATGTGCTAGGTAACTAGATTAGGATATAGGTTAACATGTCTTATTTCAATAAAATGGATGAAAGGTTGACTAAAATGTCTTTGATTTGAGTTTAAATGATGTATTTTTTACCCCTTGGTGACAAAATGAAGAAAGGGTAAGCTTCAAAAACCCATGAAATGATGTTATCCTAAGTTTTTGTGATGATATGTCATTTTGGCGCTTTGTGGTAAAGAGCACACTAATCTCAGCGGCTCATCAGTGCACGCCAAGATCTATGATCAACATCCAATATCGGACCCCCCTGACCTTGATGCCTTTAACGATGAGGGGCGTCCGAGTTGGTGGTATTTCTTGAGCAGGCCCCTCATAATGTGGTGGATTTCTCTTAACTCAGACCCCTCTCGCTCCTTATCACTTACCGNCCCCCCCCCCCCCTCCGAGTAAAGTGCCAAACCATTCTTCCATACCATTCCACTACACCGTCTACACGTCATACTCCACTCACATGTCATTCATCACATCTCCATCCACCCATCGACCATTCATTACCCTCCATGACATATCTGATATGTCTGTTAGCCAATCAATGCAGTAGACCATTACCGTTACTCGTTCGAATCAGCATCTGATCCATAAGAGACACCCCGTTCAGCCATTAAACTCCATTTTTCCACCATTCTGCACTGTTCACCGATCCATATGCAGGCGACACCATCATATCTCATTCTCAAGACAGTCGCAATCAAAGCTCCCAATCCATGACCACCATTAAAGCCTGGTAAATACAGTTAACATTTTTTCAGTTTGAAGGTATTAGTTGACGATGACACCCAAATCCAAATCCTCTGAGACTGTAGAAAACCCTTTCCTCCCTCCTCCCGTCGATCTGGATCATATCCCCCTGGCCAACAAAGACTATTTAATTGCAGAGCCGAAGTGTGAATTTGACTTCTTCGAATTACACTTCTGGATCAAGGATATTTTTCTGGATCAAAGCGACGAGATCGGACTCTGGGAGTCTAATATTCCACTATACCTATGTCCCCAAACATATCATTTTCCTAAATTTTCCCTAAAATGTCAAGCCCAAAATCTTCCCAACCAAAGGGCCATTGTCTATTCGTCTGGAGAAACTCTTTTCTCCATCACCCCTCAAACAATAGATCAGATACTGCAGATACCCAGAAACGACTCCACCTCCCCCTTCTCCATTGAAATCTTGACTGAGCTATACCAAAAATTGTCTTTCCCGTAGAGAGCTCAGATCTTTGAACTTTTCCTACCTGAAAATGCTCAATTACCAAAGAAGAATCCCCCATATAATTCCTCCATCTTCTCAGTTAAAGGAAACTAGATCATCTCATCCCTATGTTGCCTCCTAGGATACTATTCTAATGAATGGGTGGATCAACCCATTCTGGGTTTTCTATCCATTTTCTCTACTGAGGAAAATGCCACTACACAGTTTCACTACAGTCAATTTCTAGCTGACAACATCCATGAACAGTTGTTCAAGTTTTCTACAGAAGGTATGTTCAGGTATTCTTCAATATTGGTGTACATGTTCCTCTTTTTCCAGGCAGACAAGTTTTCTTTCTCCCAACAGAAATTGGACCAAGATGGTAACCCCCAACTTGTAACCTCTTGGACATCCATGGTGAGGAAGAACTCATCTGAGTTCAACTTCAAACAATTTATCGACCAATTCTACCATTCAGTGGTATGTATTCTCAATGGAAGAACATAACCAAGGATAAATGAATAAATTCAGAAAATTCTACACCTGTCAGACCTAGCTAAAATAGGGGACTGGTACCTCTACCAGGATCATATAGAAATCAGAATCTCCAGATGTGAATCACCCCCTTACAAGCTGCCAAAGTATTTTCCTGTCAGGATATTCGCTCTAAAATATATCAGACATATGATATTCATTTTGTAGCTTTCAAGAGGAAACAAAAGCTCAGGATCAAAGGTCAGATAGGTCCTTTCATATGAAACAGTAGAGATGCAAAAGAAGAAGCCAACAAGTTGTTAAAGGGAATGATTTCAGTGAAATTTTTCCATGGCACTATGACCCCTGTGACATCATTGCAGAAACCATTGCAGAAACTAGGTTAAAGAACAAGATTTCTCCCTATGCTCATGTGCCTAAACTAGAAGTTGAGAAATTCATGAACCAGACAGAGTCGGAGGAAAACACTCTGATAGACACTGAACAACAACCTTCACCTACCATCATTTCAAAAACAAGCACTCCACTAGTAGAGAAGAGACCCAGAAAAGAAGCCTCTGCTTCAGTTATAGAAGTCTCAGTAGAGGATTTCCAGGTCTACAGAAAGAGGCCCAAGACCAGCCATACTCCTGACAGGTCTGGAGGTAGAGAAACTAAGTCCACCATAGTAATGGAGGGACAACATTCACCACTTTTCTCAAGCAACCAACAAATGATGTCCACTTCCTCATCCAAGAAACAGACTGATACCACATTGTCAACTAAATCTTCACATGAGTCTGCACGACTCAACATCTTTGAGAAGTATAATTTGATCAAAAATAAGAATGAGTTGTCGAACAACAATACCTATGCACAATTATGGAAGCAGACATCAACATCGCAACATAGGTTACTCTCTGCTTTCAACACAGAAAAGGGAAGGATGCACATGGAATTCTTGCAGGCACAAGTGCCTCATCCCAAGGAGATTTCTAATTACAAGAGGTCAACATTTCAGTTTGATGTAAAAGAGGTGCATCCAGCTGATCAGATGGATATGCAGAGACGAACTGATGAGATGATTTTCTCCACACTGGAAAATACCTCCATGACTGATACAAAGTTGTAGGTCTCCTTAAACAATGTTCAGTCTCAGTTGAAGCTGGAGAATATATCTTCCCTAGCAAAAGATAACAAGATCAAATCTCTGGAGGAGCTGGTATTGAAAATTGGACATGATCCATCCAATGTCAAAGTAGCAGAAGAACTCCTCAAAAAGAAGAATGTTGATATAGCATCCTTAAGGAAACAACTGAATATCCCAGCCACTGAAGATCTAGAGGCAAAATAAATGGCTGAGACTGAAGACCAAAAGGAGGAAATGCTTAAACTAATCATGGAGTAGAATGCATAGATTAAGGAGATGGAGGCCGAGTTGGAGAAGCTAGTCAAAGAGAATGAACAAAATGTGCCAATGGAGGTCATCCCACTAAATGCAATTCCCCTCACAGGAATTATCATAGCAAAAACAACAACCACAACAACAGAACTTCCATCAGCCACTCTAGTGATAGCTCTAGATGCATCAAAAAAATTGGCAAAGTTAATGGAGGATATGACCATACAAGGACAAGAAATCAAAAGACTGCAGGATGAGATCAATAACCTACAAAAGATGAAATCCACATTTCAGGCTAGCTACAACACTAAGATGCACAAATCACAGAGGCTCAAGAAAGAACAACAGCAGCTACAGAAGGAGACTATCATGTCTAAGGCACTGTCAGAATCCAAAGAAAAAATCTGGATAGACATCAACACGTCCATGACAAAGATATGGCCCCTTATACAAATTGTGTTTGAACAGCATGAGTTGGTGCATAGAGCTAGACAAACCATTGACAGGATAAGGGGAGAATTGGGAGAAATGACCACAGAGGCCACAGAAATTAACAGGTTCCTGAATTCCAAAACCAAAGAAGAGTTGCAAGAATTGCAAATTGAGGACAGGACAGAAACAATCCTGGAGGTCAAGAAGGTTTTGACCAAGAAGGGATTAATGATGAAACTTGAGGAGAAATCTCAAACAATGGATATTGGAGTTTAGAGGTTTTTCAGAAAGGTTGAATCACTACAAAATAAAGTTCTTCCACGTTTGCTAGTAATCAATGATACATTGATTACTCCGTTAGACTACAAACAAAAGATACTCACAATGGCTAAAGATGGTTCCATGTTTGCAGGCATACAAGGGAGCATCATTGGTAAGGCTTTCTTAGAAACTCTATAGTTGGACCTGAGCATCCAACATGAGATCAAGTACATCTTCATAACAAATCCAACCTTTTCCAAGTACACAGAGATGGATGAAACATACAAAAGGCTACTGAAGGTCTCCATCCCTGGTCAAAAGAGATGGGAAGACCTATGCACTTTGATTGAGTAGAGATGATGTGGATATCCAATTCAGTAGGAAGACATTCAAATTCAAGTTGATGAATCACCAACAACTTCTCCCAGAATCAACACCAACGATTCGAGAAGATCATTAGGATTCCTATTATTTTGTAATATGTAATCTAGTTAGTTAGATTTTCTTTCCACCATATCCTGATCATTAATGGTAGGATCAGATGTAATTTTTGTATAAATACTTCATACTTCGAAGTATTGAGGGTTGATTTTTGCGCCTAGGATAAATTATACTTCAATGTTATGGTGAAAAGTATAAATTATTAAATGATTTTCTATCAATGTCCTTAGAACCAATATAAATCAAGTAGATTTATTGTCATTGTCCTTAGAACAAGTATAATTCACCATCTACAAATTTAAAGATGATTTGTGATCAATGTCATTACAACAAGTATAATTCACAATCTACAAATTTAAAGATGTTTTGTTATCAATGTCATTACAACAAGTATGATTCTATGTTTCCTTCTATGTACTACAAACAAAAACGGATGTTGCAACATGACGAACATAGTAATGTTGCAATGTGACACAATATGAGGAACATATAATGTTGCAATGTGACACAATATGATGAACATATAATGTTGCATGAACATTTAATGTGTTTCAATGTGACACAAATGTTTCAACACATAATGTGTTGCAATGTGACGAACATATAATGTTGCAATGTGACACAAACATCATGTTGTCACAATGTGATGCAAATATCCTTTCATCACAATGTGACACTAATATCATGTCATCGCAATGCGACAACCATAGCATTGTCATTGCAATGTGACAAACATAGCCTTGTTGTCACATTGTGATGAACATGGCCTCCTCATCATAATGCAATGAAAATATCATGTCAACGCAATTTGACGCAAATATCATGTGATAGCAATGTGACGACTATAACCTTTTCATCGCATTGTGACGAACATGGCCTCCTCGTCACAATGTGATGCAAATATCATGTCGTCGAAATGTGATGCAACTATCATGTCACCGCAATATGATGAAAATATCATGTCATCACAATGTCACAAATATCATATCGTCACAATGCGACAACCAAAGCCTTCTTGTCGAAGTACGACGAACATAACATCGGCCTAATTAATGCATTAAGGCTATGTTCAACCTAGGATATTTTCTAAGGCCATGTTCAACCTAGGCTATTTAATAAGGTTATGTATTAATACTTTATTAATGTATTAGTATGGTCATTAAGTTCGTAATAATGTATTACTGTCACTAAAGTCAATGTATTACTACTTTATTAGTGTATTATTAAAATGTGTTAGTGTATTAGTGTATTAATACTTTAGCGATGTATTAATTAATAATGTATTAATAAATTAATATAATACATTATTAAATTATCAATTAATTAATAATTTACATTATACATTAATGAAAATTAATACTTTAATTTAGACATTACATTAATGTAATGATGCATTATTTATGTATTAATACTTTAATAATGTATTACTATTTTATTAATGTTTTAATGTATTAATACTTTACAATATACATTAATGTATTAATGTCATCTATAGTCATGGTCATGGCTAGCCATGATCTTCTACAGACAACAATTGTCAAACATGGTTAACCATTGTGAACCATGGTCAACCATAGTGAAGGTCATGCATAGTGAAGTTCTATGGAAGTTAACAATGGTCATGTTCAATTAATTTTAATATTGGTCATGGTCAACCATAGTGAACCATGGCCATTGCCAATTAATGTATTAATACTTTAATAATGTATTATTCATGCATCATCCCAATTACTAACATAGTAATGTTGCAATGTGATGAACATAGTAGCATCATAATCTAAAAAACATAGTAACGTCCCATTGTGTCGAACATAGCCTTGGCATTCCAATGTGACGAACATAGACCCACCATCACAATGTGATCAACATGCCTTATCATTGGACTATGACTAATATAGCCTTGTCATTGCAATGTCATGAACATAGCCTCGTCATCGCAATGTGACGCAAATATCCTATCCTCGTAATGTGATACAAATATCCTATCATCACAATGTGATGAACATAGCCTTGTTCTCACGATGTGTTGAACATGTCCTTGTCTTTTCAATGTGACGAGCATAGCCTCATCGTTGCAATGTGATGAACATTGCCTTATCATTGCACCATGACAAATAAAGCCTTATTATCACACTGTGAAGAACATAGCCCTATCATCACACAGTGAATAACATAGCCTTATCGTCACACTATGACGAAGATATCATGCAATGTGATGAACATAGCGTCGTCGTCCCAATGTGATAAAAACATCATGTCCTCACAATGCGATGCAAATATCCTATCATCACAAAGGGATTAACATAGCCTTATTGTCGCTATGTGTCAAACATAGCCTTGTCTTTGCTATGTTCTAAACATACCCTTGTCATTGCAATATCACAATCATAGCCTTATCGTTGCAATGTGACCAACATAGCCTTGTCATCACAATTTCACGAACATAGCCTTCTCATCTCTATGTGATGAACATATCCTTGTCATGGCAATGTGATGAACATAGCCTCGTTGTCGCAATGTGACAAAAAATTCATGTCGTCGCAATGTAATGCAAATATCATGTTGTCACAATGTGATGCAAATATCGTATCTTTGCAATGTGAGGACCATAGCCTTATCGTGGCTATCTGAAGAACATAGCCTTGTCTTCACATTGTGATGATCATGGCCTCCTCGTTACATTGTGACTCAAATATCATTCCATCACAATGTGACGCAAATATCATGTCATAGCCATATGATGCAAATATCATGCCATTCCAATGTGATGAAAATATCATGTCGTCATTATGCGAATACCATAGCCTTGTAGACACAATGTGACGAACGTATCCTTGTCATCGCATTATGACAAACATATCCCCCTCATCACAATGTGAAACAAATATCTTGTCATCACAATATGATGCAGATATAATGTCATCGCAATGTCACGCAAATATCTTGCCATCGCAATCTGATGAACATAGCCTCGTGACGACAAGGCTATGACCTCATTTAATTTAGACAAGGCCATTGTACATTTATGTAAAGTAATACTTTAATTTAGACATTGCATTAATGTAATAATTCATTATTAATGTATTAATACTTCAATAATGTATTACTACTTTATTAATGTTTTAATGTATTAATACATTAGCAATGTATTAATTAATAATGTATTATGTATTAATGTCATCAATAGTCATTATCACGACTAGCCATGATCTTGTACAGACAACAATTTCCAAACATGACTAACATTGTCAACCATGCTCAACTAAGGTCAACCATAATGAAGGTCATGCATATTGAAGTTGTAGGGAAGTTAACAATGGTCATGCTCAACCATAGTTAACAATGGCCATGGTCAACCAAAGGTAAGCATGGTCATGGTCAACCGTCGTCAATCGTGGTCATTTTTAATTAATGTATTAATACTTTAGTAATGTATTAATAATGCATTACTACTTTAATATTGTATTTATTAAAGTATTAATAGTTTAATAATATATTTAATAACATGTTGTTACTTTATTAATGTATTAAAACTTTAATAATGTATTAATACTTTATGTGGCCAACATATCCTTGTCGTCACATTGTGACGAACATATCCCCCTCATCACAATGTAAAGAAAATATCTTGTCGTCACAATATGACGCAGATATAATGTCATCGCAATGTCACTCAAATATATTGTCATCGCAATGTGACAAACATAGCGTCGTGACGACAAGGCTATGACCTCATTTAATATAGACAAAGCCATTATACATTTATGTAAATTAATACTTTAATTTAGACATTGCATTAATGTAATAATGCATTATGAATGTGTTAATACTTTAATAATGTATTACTACTTTATTAATGTCTTAATGTATTAATACTTTAGAAATGTATTAATGTATTAATTAGTTAATACATTATAGTATACATTAATGTATTAATGTCATGAGTAGTCATGATCATGGCTAGCCATGATCTTCTATAGACAACAATTGTCAAACATGACTAACCATTGTCAACCATTCTCAACTAAGGTTAACCATAATGAAGTTCATGCATATTGAAGTTCTAGGGAAGTTAACTATGGTCATGGTCAACCATAGTCAATCGTGGTCATTTTCAATTAATGTATTAATAATGCATCTATGGATGGGGCGCCACCTGGACAAAGTCCGAGAACACTTGGAACCGAGTGGCCAGGGGAGTTATTAACCCTGGCCGCCTACCGACAGACATTAACTCCCCCATGTCTCACACCATGAGGAGAGTAAAGGTAGTGCGCCTGGATAGACTATCCAGGTTAATGGCCATGTGAGCAAGCCAGACCAAGCGTACCAGGAACAGGTTGGCTATCAACTCGGCCTCAATGGTGAGGAAGGTTGTCAACTCAGGCATAAGCAACAATAAACGGACTTTCGACCTGGTGTATTCCTCCATTCTTCATCCGCCCTGATCCATTCCTCCTTTCCTTCTCTTCATCTCTCCTAAGTGTTCCAACATTGCTACTCTCTATGTTATTTTCCTAAACACCAACGTCATCCTCCCTGGTTTCGATACCCCCCACTCGCCATACATGCTCAGTCCCCTCAAGCTCTTTCTCAACACTTCCTCCTTCTCCTGCTCCTCACTACACCCTCACTTAGCCTTCATTCCCGCAACCCTTCACCTCCATACTCTCCCTAGCATGCCCAGGGAAAGAGGGAAATCCAAGAGGGGAACTCGTTATTACAACACCCTCTCTCATCGTAATAGGCTCCCCCCCTCCCAACTGGCTCTTATTGCTCATTTTATGATGACCTTCGACACACTAATCAGAGGACGCGAGAGGCTCCACAGTGTGCTCCTCTTCAGCTCCATGGCATTAGCTCGGTAAAGGAGGAAGCGTCCTCCTCTTGTGCACACATCCATCCATCCACCCACGCTTTTGCTTCATGGCCTAAGCTTGATTAAAGAGGAGGCGTCGCCCTCGTGCGTGTGCCCTCCTCTGGCCACCAATCTCTTGCCCCCCCCCAATTGGAAATCCACTGGACCCATACCACGGCGATGGAAGTTGTATGGTGGAGGAAATCCCCCCAAGTTGGCAAGTCGAGGAAAACGCAACGTTAACCAACGAGATTACCATAGAGGTAGCTGACAAGGAAGAGAAGGAGGAGCAGCCTCAACAATTCGCAAACCACCTCATGGAGGAGAACTTTCAACTCCTCTTCAAAATCAGGCAAAAGCAGGATGATCAGATGCACTCTCAGATCATCCTTGGCCAAAGGATGGACATCTTGTTCGACGCATTATCAGATGCTCCTACGTGTGTCAGATGCCCTACATGCGGTCAATGGTTCACCTCGGTCTACACAATTCATGGACAACTAGGCTCGACAATGGAGTAAAGCCTCCATGTTATGGTTCTTTATCAATTCCAGTTGTAGGATTAATGGCTTAGTTTACCACAGCAGCAAGTTAGAAGAACATACAGTTTTTTCTTATACTGTTTATGTAGTTTTTTCAATAGCAACTCTGTCAATAATTGGTCCAAGAGACCGTCCGAATACTGTACACACTTTTTTGTTTATGCAGATAGGTTGCAGAATTTTGTGTAAGCAATTTTGTTCAAATAGTTCTAGCACTGAGGATGATGTGTCAATCTCAAAACATCTAAGAGCCCCCTAATCTGGTTTCCCATCTGTGGTAGAACAGGTGGCTCACACTTATCATTATACAGCTTACAGATGTCGTTAATATAAGGATCTACTTTTATTTACAAAATAAAATGTATTAATAATGCATTAATACTTTAATAATGTATTTATTAAAGTATTAATAGTTTAATAATGTATTTATTAACATATTATTACTTTATTAATGTATTAAAACTTTAATAATGTATTAATACTTTACTAATGCATTTCTTTATTAGTGAATTAATACTTTAACAATGTATTAATGTATTAATTAATTAATACATTACATTATTAATGTATCAAATAAATAATAAGTTATATGTTACATTATACATTAATGTATTAAATAATTATTACATTAAATTATTAATGTGTCAACTAAATAATACATTATATCATACATTAATGAAAATTTATACTCTAATTTATACATTATATTAATGTAATAATGTGTTTATACTTTATTGAAATCTTACTATTTAATCTACTGTTAATGTATTATTTAATTTATGTATTAATACTTTATTAAAGTCTCAATGTATTAATACTTTAGTAATGTATTTATTAAAAATGTATTAATGTATTAATTAATTAAATCAATACATTTTAGTATACTTTAATGTATTAATGTTATTCATAGTTATGACCATAAGAAATTATAATCATGATTAGCCATTGTAAACCACTATCATTTTCAATAAATGTATATATACTTTAATAATGTATTATTACTTTAATAATATTTTTATTAAGATATTACTACTTTAATAATGTATTAATTACATTATGCATTAATATATTAATACTTTAATTTATACATTATAGTAATGTAATATTATATTGTTAATGTATTAATATTTTAATAATGGTTTATTAAATACATTAAGTTTAATGTATTACTACTTTAATGTATTATTAATGTTTTCTTTATTAATGTATTATATTTTTGCAATACATAAATTAATAATGCATTAATTAATTAATATATTTAATAATGTATTAATATATTTATTAATTAATATATTACATTATTAATGTATCCATCAATTAATACATTATCAATGTATCAATCAATTAATATGTTACATTACACACACAAATGCAAATTAATACTTTAATTTATACATTAATAAACCATTAAATTATATACATTTATATAAGATATTAATGTATTACATTAATAAGTTATAATCTTTTTCACACAGAAAAAACAGATACAAAGTTATTCTATTAGAATAAAGTGTTCTTTCAAGATTACAAAAAAGATCTATAAGATCATAATATCTAATAACTCCTCAAAATCTTGATATTTTGTTCTATACTTTGAGTAAGTTCTATATAGTTGATATTGACAGCTGTCAATTGCTTTACATAACATATTCTTACTTATTAAACAATGAAAAATTAAACTTCTTTCTGGTGTCTGGTTACACTGTAATGCATCATTAGAAAATCATAAAACTATATGTGTTAACAACAATTTCTTTGAAGATCTCCTTGTAATAAAAACAACCCAGGGGGCTATCCAAAGATATTTTGGAGAGTTGATCTGCCACTGTGTTGAATTCTCTATAGATATGCATGAAATGAATTCCTTCAAAACTCGTCTTTAAGCTTTTAATTTGTTCTTTCCAGCTGAGTAGATATATCAGGTTGAAATTTGAGAAACCATTAATCGAGTCAATAGTGACTTTGGAGTCACCAGCTGCCATCAAATTTCTTATGGATAGTCTCTGTGCAAAGAGAAGAAGTCCCCAAAGTCCCAAAATTTCAGCCTTCATTTTATTACCCTTTCCTCCTGCAAAATAAGCTTTATAACTATGATGTGCACTTAATTTTATGTAAATTCAAACACCACAGTTGTCATTCACAGCTGCACCGTCAAAGAACCCTATTGGATTCTCATCAAAGAAAACTGGGTTTAGTATAGAATCCACTTTGTCCACTTCTCATGTGCCTTTAAATTCTTTAATATCAAGTAAAATTGTAGAGGTAGTTCTGGAGTCCTCTATTTGCCAATTTTCAAATATGATTTTGTTCCTGTACTTCCATATTCTCCAACTAACCAAAAAAGGTATAAATCTCATTCTTGGATATTTTGTAAACCAGTGCAATAAATTTCTTTCTAGTGTAGTTTGCATCCATGCATCTGAAAAATTAAGGGATTTTAATATTTCTTTCCATATGTTTTGAGTGGCTTCACACTGTATTAGCAGATGTTATGTTGTCTCATTGTCTTTAAAACATAAACTGCAAACAATAGGTCCAATGCCTCCCCTTTTCTTATAGTTTTCTCCAGTGAGGATACTGTCTTTTAAGCATAACCACATGAAACATATAACTTTGCTTGGTATATTAACTTTCTAGATAGATTTATACCACCATTTATAATCACTGTTATGAGAATTAATAGCAATGCAATGATATGCTAAGTCAGTAGAAATTGATCCAAATGACATGTTCCATGACCACACAAGTTTATCATTTGACTTATTAAGTGAAACTCCACTGCTTTTCAACACTACAATGTAAATATTCCATTCATTTGACAGATCTCCAGTTAGTCTAAGCTGATTGACATTTAACCAAATTTGAGAATTGTTGAGTGTGTTTGGAACGGTTGCTTATGCAATGGAATAGATACCCTTATTATTGAAGAAATGGATTAGAGGTACAGACAACTTATATGAATAATTATCTCCAATAAAGGGATCATTTCCGATAATAACTTGTTTTTCACTCCCTATTTGCCAGGCCAACCACTACTTAATGATGTGAAATGAGCTCATAAAGTTTTTCCAGAAATTAGAGGCATTTGGGTACTTGAAGTTACCTTTCCTTATCCAAGAAGTCAAGTCGACTCCTTTTATGTATTTTCCTTTAAGAATTTGACTCCAAAGACTATTACCAAAAATTCTCCTCCAACAAGATTTAGCAGCTAATGATTTGGCAAACCAATAAATATTTCTTATACCCCATCCACCTAAATCTTTGGGAGATGCAATGGTTTGCCACTTGGATAAATGAAAACCTGTTGTTTTGTTCGCTCCTCTCCATAAAAAGTTTTCCATAAGTTGTTGGATTTTGTGTATGATAGAGGTAGGAACCTTCACTGAACTGAACCAATACACAAGAATACTTTGGAGTACATCTTTCACTAAAACCAATCTTCCACCTAGAGAGAGCCATGAAAATGTCCAATTGTTTATTCTTTTAACAAACTTCTCAATCAGCCAATTCCAATCCAATATTTTGTATCCATTTGGTTTTTAAAAAAAACCTAAATATTTAACATTGGTCATGGTCAACCATAGTGAACCATGGCCATTGCCAATTAATGTATTAATACTTTAATAATGTATTATTAATGCATCGTCCCAATTACTAACATAGTAATGTTGCAATTTGATGAACATAGTAACATCACAATCTAAAAAGCATAGTAACGTCCCATTGTGTCGAACATAGCCTTGTCATTCCAATGTGACGAACATAGCCCCACCATCACAATGTGATCAACATGCCTTATCATTGCACTATGATGAATATAGCCTTGTCATTGCAATGCAATGAACATAGCCTCCTCATCGCAATGTGACGCAAATATCCTATCCTCGTAATGTGATACAAATATCCTATCATCACAATGTGATGAACATAGCCTTGCTGTCATGATGTATTGAACATGTCCTTGTCTTTTCAATGTGACGAACATAGCCTCATTGTCGAAATATGATGAACATTGCCTTATCATTGCACTGTGGCAAATAAAGCCTTATTATCACACTGTGAAGAACATAGCCCTATCATCGCACAATGAATAACATAGCCTTATTGTCGCACGATGACGAAGATATCCTGCAATGTGATGAACATAGTGTCGTCGTCCCAATGTGATAAAAACATCATGTCCTCACAATGCGATGCAAATATCCTATCATCACAAAGGGATGAACATAGCCTTATTGTCGCTATGTGTCAAACATAGCCTTGTCTTTGCTATGTTCTAAACATACCCTTGTCATTGAAATGTCACAATCATAGCCTTATCGTTGCAATGTGACCAACATAGCCTTATCATCACAATTTCACGAACATAGCCTTCTTGTCTCTATGTGATGAACATATCCTTGTCATGGGAATGTGATGAACATAGCCTCGTCGTCCCAATGTGACAACAAATTCATGTCGTCGCAATGTAATGCAAATATCATGTTGTCACAATGTGATACAAATATCATATCTTTGCAATGTGAGGACCATAGCCTTATTGTGGCTATCTGACGAACATAGCCTTGTCTTCACATTGTGATGAACATGGCCTCCTCGTTACATTGTGACTCAAATATCATTCCATCACAATATGACGCAAATATCATGTCATCGCCATATGATGCAAATATCGTGCCATCCCAATGTGACGAAAATATCATGTCATCGTTATGCGACAACCATAGCCTTGTAGACACAATGTGACGAACGTACTCTTTTCATCGCATTATGATGAACATATCCCCCTCATCACAATGTGAAACAAATATCTTGTCATCACAATATGATGCAGATATAATGTCATCGCAATGTCACGCAAATATCTTGCCATTGCAATCTGATGAACATAGCCTCGTGAGGTCAAGGCTATGACCTCATTTAATTTAGACAAGGCCATTATACATTTATGTAAAGTAATACTTTAATTTAGACATTACATTAATGTAATAATTCATTATTAATGTATTAATACTTTAATAATGTATTACTACTTTATTAATGTTTTAATGTATTAATACGTTAGCAATGTATTATGTATTAATGTCATCAGTAGTCATGATCACAACTAGACATGATCTTTTACAGACAACAATTTCCAAACATGACTAACCATTGTCAACCATGCTCAACTAAGGTCAACCATAATGAAGGTCATGCCTATTGAAGTTGTAGGGAAGTTAACAATGGTCATGCTCAACCATAGTTAACAATGGCCATGGTCAACCAAAGTTAAGCATGGTCATGGTCAACCATAGTCAATCGTGGTCATTTTTAATTAATGTATTAATACTTTAGTATTGTATTAATAATGCATTACTACTTTAATATTGTATTTATTAAAGTATTAATAGTTTAATAATATATTTAATAACATATTATTAAATTATTAATGTATTAACACTTTAATAATGTATTAATACTTTATGTGGCCAGCATATCCTTGTTGTCGCATTGTGACGAACATATCCCCCTCATCACAATGTAAAGCAAATATCTTGTTGTCACAATATGACACAGATATAATGTCATCGCAATGTCACGCAAATATATTGTCATCGCAATGTGATGAACATAGCCTCGTGACGACAAGGCTATGACCTCATTTAATTTAGAGAAAGCCATTATACATTTATGTAAATTAATACTTTAATTTAGACATTGCATTAATGTAATAATGCATTATTAATGTGTTAATACTTTAATAATGTATTACTACTTTATTAATGTTTTAATGTATTAATACTTTAGGAATGTTTTAATTAGTTAATACATTATAGTATACATTAATGTATTAATGTCATGAGTAGTCATGATCATGGCTAGCCATGATCTTCTACAGACAACAATTATCAAACATGACTAACCATTGTCAACCATTCTCAACTAAGGTGAACCACAATGAAGTTCATGCATATTGAAGTTCTAGGGAAGTTAACAATGGTCATGGTCAACAATAGTCAATCGTGGTCATTTTCAATTAATGTATTAATAATGCATCCCTGGATGGGGCGCCACCTGGACAAAGTCCAAGGACACTTGGAACCGGGCGACCAAGGGAGTTATTAACCCGGCCGCTAGCCCACAGAAATTAACTCCCCCATGGCTGACACCATGAGGAGAGTAAAGGTAGTGCGCCTGGCTAGACTGTCCAGGTTAATGGCCATGTGAGCAAGCCAGACTAGGCGTACCAGGACCAGGTTGGCTGTCAACTCGACTTCAATGGTGAGGAAGGTTGTCAACTCAGGGATAAGCAACAATAAACGGGCTTTCGACCTGGTGTATTCCTCCATTCTTCATCTGCCCTGGTGCATTCCTCCTTTCCTTCTCTTTGACTCTCCTAAGAGTTCCAACATTGCTGCTCTCTATGTTATTTTTCTAAACACCAAGGCCATCCTCCCTGGTTCCAATACCCTCCACTTGCCATACATGCTCAGTCCCCTCAAGCTCTTTCTCAGCACCTCCTCCTCCTCCTGCTCCTCACGACACCCTCACTCAGCCTCCATTCCTGCAAACCCTTCACCTCCATACTCTCTGCAACATGCCGATGGAAAGAGGGAAATCCAAGAGGGGCACTCGTTATTACAAAACCCTCTCTCATCGTAATAGGATCTCTCCCTCCCAACTGGCTCTTATTGTTCATTTCGTGATGACCTTCGACACACCAATCAGAGGATGCGAGAGGCTCCACAGTCTACTCCTCTTCAGCTCCATAGCATCATCTCGGTAAAGGAGGAAGCATCCTCCTCTTGTGCACGCATCCCTCCATCCACCTCCCTTTTTGCTTCATGGCCTAAGCTCGATTAAATAGGAAGAGTCACCCTCATGCGCGCGTCCTCCTCTGGCCACCAATCTCTTAGCCCCCACAATTGGAAATCCACTTGACCCCTACCACGGCGATGGAAGTTGTATGGTGGAGGAGGAAATCCCCCCAAGTTGGCAAGTCGAGGAAAACGCAGCGGCAGCCAACGAGATTACCACAGACGTAGTTGGCAAGGAAGAAAAGGAGGAGCAGCCTCAACAATTTGCAAACCGCCTCACGGAGGAGCACCTTCAACTCCTCTTCGAAATCGGGCAAAAGTAGGACGATCAGATGCACTCTCAAAGCATCCTTGGCCAAAGGATGGGCATCTTGTTCGATGCATTATCAGATGCTCTTGTGTGTGCCAAATGCCCTATATGCGATCAACGATTCATCCCAGTCTACACAATTCATGGACAACCAGGCTCGACAATGGAGTAAAGCCTCCATGTTATGGTTCTTTATCAATTCCAGTTGTAGGATTAATGACTTAGTTTACCACAGTAGCAACATAGAAGAACATACATTTTCTTCTTATACTGTTTATGTAGTTTTGTCAATAGCAACTCTGTCAATAGTTAGTCCAAGAGACCGTCCGAATATTGTACACACTTTTTTGTTTATGCAAATAGGTTACAGAATTTTGTGTAAACATTTTTGTCCAAATAGTTCTAGCACTGAGGATGATGTCTCAATCTCAGAACATCTAAGAGCCATCTGTTCTGGTTTCCCATCTGTGGCAGAACAGGTGGCTCACACTTATCATTGTACAGGTTACAGATGTCATTAATATAAGGATCTACTTTTATTTACAAAATAAAATGTATTAATAATGCATTTATACTTTAATAATGTATTTATTAAAGTATTAATAGTTTAATAATGTATTTATTAACATATTATTACTTTATTAATGTATTAAAACTTTAATAATGTATTAATACTTTATTAATGCATTACTTTATTAGTGAATTAATACTTTAACAATGTATTAATATATTAATTAATTAATAAAGTGAATTATTAATGTATTAATTCTTTAATATGTTACATTATACATTAATGTATTAATTAATTAATACATTACATTATTAATGTATCAAATAAATAATAAGTTATATGTTACATTATACATTAATGTATTAAATAATTATTACATTAAATTATTAATGTGTCAACTAAATAATACATTATATTATACATTAATGAAAATTTATACTTTAATTTATACATTATATTAATGTAATAATGTGTTTATACTTTATTAAAGTCTTACTATTTAATCTACCGATAATGTATTATTTAATTTATGTACTAATACTTTATTAAAGTCTTAATGTATTAATATTTTAGTAATGTATTTATTAAAAATGTATTAATGTATTAATGAATTAAATTAATATATTTTAGTATACTTTAATGTATTAATGTTATTCATAGTTATGACCATAAGAAATTATAATCATGATTAGCCATTGTAAACCACGATCATTTTCAATAAATGTATATATACTTTAATAATGTATTATTACTTTAATAATGTTTTTATTAAGATATTACTCCTTTAATAATGTACTATTACTTTAATAATGTATTAATTACATTATGCATTAATATATTAATACTTTAATTTATACATTATAGTAATGTAATATTATATTGTTAATGTATTAATATTTTAATAATAGTTTATTAAATACATTAAGTTTAATGTATTATTACTTTAATGTATTATTAATGTTTTCTTTATTAATGTATTATACTTTTGCAATATATAAATTAATAATGCATTAATTAACTAATATATTTAATAATGTATTAATATATTTATTAATTAATATATTACATTATTAATGTATCCATCAATTAATACATTATCAATGTATCAGTCAATTAATATGTTACATTACACACACAAATGTAAATTAATACTTTAATTTATACATTAATAAACCATTAAATTATATACATTTATATAAGATATTAATGTATTACATTAATATAAGATATTAATGTATTACATTAATAAGTTATAATTTTTTTCACACAGAAAAACAGATACAATGTTATTCTATTAGAATCAAGTGTTCTTTCAAGATTACAAAAAAGATCTATAAGATCGTAATAACTAATAACTTTTCAAAATCTTGATATTTTGTTCTATACTTTCAGTAAGTTCTATATAGTTGCTATTTACAGCTGTCAATTGCTTTACATAACATATTCTTACTTATCAAACAATGAAAAATTAAAATTCTTTCTAGTGTCTGGTTACACTGTAATGCATCATTAGAAAATCATAAAACTATATGTGTTAACAACAATTTCTTTCAAGATCTCCTTGTAATAAAAAAAACCGAGGGGGTTGTCCAAAGATTTTTTGGAGAGTTGATCTGCCACTGTGTTGAATTTTCTATGGATATATGCATGAAATGAATTCCTTCAAAACTAGTCTTTAAGCTTTTAATTTGTTCTTTCCAGCTGAGTAGATATATCAGGTTCAAATTTGAGAAATCATTAATCCAAACAATAGTGACTTTGGAGTCACCAGCTACCATCAAATTTCTTATGGATAGTCTTTGTGCAAAGAGAAGAAGTCCCCAAAGTCCCAAAATTTCAGCCTTCATGTTATTACCCTTTCCTCCTACAAAATAAGCTTTATAACTATGATGTGCACTTAATTTTATGTAAATTCCAACACCACAGTTGTCATTCATAGCTGCACCGTCAAAGAAAACTGGGTTTAGTATAGAATCCACTTTGTCCACTTCTCATGTGCCTTTAAGTTCTTTAATATCAAGTAAAATTCTAGAGGTAGTTCTGGAGTCCTCTCTTTGCCAATTTTCAAATAGGATTTTGTTCCTGTACTTCCATATTCTCCAACTAACCAGAAAAGGTATAAATCTCATTCTTGGATATTTTGTAAACCAGTGCAATAAATTTCTTTCTAGTGTAGTTTGCATCCATGCATCTGAAAAAATAAGGGATTTTAATATTTCTTTCCATATGTTTTGAGTGGCTTCACAATGTATTAGCAGATGTTATGTTGTCTCATTGTCCTTAAAACATAAACTGTACAAAATATTATATATTAATATTCTTTTAACATTAATAAGTTATAATTATATATTAATGTAAAGTAATAATTAATTAACAAATTAATGGTCATCCTCAAGGCATGTTGTGGGGTGAACTAGAAACAATCACTTTATAAAAGTGAAAAATGGTGCCCATTTGCCTATATCAACCACTTGTATAAACTGGTTGTATTTTAAATTTTATTTTTGGAAACTTTATTATATGTTTTATTAATGTATTTATTAATATTATTTTTAATGTATGGGTGTCTTATTAATCTATTAAATTAATAATATTTTAATACTTTATTAATTTTTTTCATAATTTTCAAATGTATTTATTATTTAACTAATTCTTTAATGATTAATATATTATTATTATTAATGCATTTCTTTATTAATATAATAATGTAGTAGTTTAATGTTTGTTTTTATGTAATATTTTTTTTTTACTTTGTCAATTTACTCATGTTTTAATTTATTTATATTTTAACTAACTTTTAATGTATAATGTAGTAATGTATAAATTAATTAATACAATATCTTAATAAGGTATTAATTAATTAATATGTTACATTTATACATTACATTATACATTAATGTATTAATAATGTATTAATTAAAGTGACAAACGCGGACCACACAAGTTTGGTCCGAAACATAAAAACATAAAAACTATGCGATGGATCCGAAAGTACTCTCTGAACAAAACAACGATCGCAAAAGTCTTAGAATAGAAATGTATTAATAGTTACTTTATAAAATGTATTCATCTTTCATAATAATAATGTATTTTTCTATTACTAGTTATAATATAATAATGTATTTTTTATTATTATATTAATTAATTGATTATTTATATATTTATTAATTAATACTTTATTACTTTAGTACATTTATGTAATATTATATCAATAATCAATGTATTTATATATTATTAATGTATTATTACTTGATTAATATATTTAACAATCTATTTATATTTTACTAATATATTAAAAAAATTACTTAATTAATTAATTATTATTTATTATTTATTTATTACATTTAAAATGTATTAATTTATTAATGGTTGTGCATGCACGTCATAAACTAGCAACAACCACTTTTATGTAAAAAATGGTTGATATATGTTATCGACCCCATTGCCTAAAACAATCATTAATAAATTAATACATTTTAAATGTAATAAATAAATAATAATAGATAATTTTGCATTGTTGATAAATGGTTCACCCACAAGTTTAATTTTTTAAGGGATTTAGGGGACTAAGACAAGGATGTCCTTTGTCTCACTTACTCTTTGTATTGGTTATTGAAGGAATTAGTAGATTACTTGGTCACTATAAGGGGGAAGGACTATTTGTTAGAAGAATTTCAATATTAAGCATCTATTCTTTGTAGATGATGATGATGTCCTAATTTTTGGGAGAGGCATATTGAAGGATTGAGAAATCTTAAAATATATTTTGCAAGTGTTGTGTGATGCCTCTAGGATGGAGATTAGTGAGCTGATATTTGTTTAGATACTGAAAAATGTAGACACTACTTTACTTACACAGATTGTTCTTATTTTTCCCTTCCACATTGAATCCCTTAAATATTTGGGATTTTTTTTCAATCCTAACTGTTATAAGGAGGATTGGAGCTGGCTTATCCAAAAAATTGATAAAAGAATGGGTATTTGGACATACATATGGATTTCTTTGGGAGGAAGAATAACCCTTCTTAAATTTGTTATACAACACATCCCGATGTATTGGTTGTCCTTGGCAAAAATTCTAGCTTTGATCTTAAAATCCATTAAAAGTAAAATGTTTCATTTTCTTTGGGATGACTATTCTAAAGGAAAAATGTTTCATCTTTCCCGTTGGGAAAGTCTTTCTATTCCTAAGAAATTAGGAGGTTGGCGTATCAAGCATTTAGATTGGTTTGGAAAATATCTTTGTATGAAATGTCTATGGAGAGATCTCTTTGGTATAGGACTATGGTCTAATTTGTTGAAGGACAATTATTTACATAATTCTTATGTGGTTGAATGGTTCATATTGCCTCATCACTCTTCAGGAAATGCTTTTAACTTTTGGAGAGGGATGTTGTGATCCATCCATTGGATGGTATCTTGGTTAACATGGAAAGTTGGCAATGGCCTTCAAGTTGTACTGGGAGTTGACACTTTCATAGGAGGAGAGCACTTCTACAGAATTTTAGAACCTTTATGTGATTACTTAAAAAACATGGGATTTAATTATTTGGGACATATTAGGAATTTGGCTTCCTCTGTCCCTTTATAAAATTATTGGCTCTCTGCGAATGATATTGGCTTTGTTGGTACTTGGGAAATTAAGTGGAATCATTTTATAGATGGTTTAAATTATGTTGGCATTAAACTCTCAGAGGAACCAGATTCTCCTGTATGGGGATAGAATGAATAAGAAGGCAAAATTGGCCTATGAGGCCATCTCATGCAAATTCTATGATCATAGCTAAATGGTGGTTCCTCAAGCTTTGGAAATGGAATCTTCCAGAGAAATTAAAATGTTTTATGTGGCTTTGTTTGGCTCTGTGGGTCTTGGTTCATTCACCCTATTTAACCACCAAGTCATTAAGTCCTTAGCACACTAATCCCATAAATCTAAATTAAACATAAACCACTAACCCACTAACTCCAACCCACTATCATGAACCCCTTAATACCTAACCCATTACCCCTTGAATCAATAACCCAAAATAACCCCAACCACTAATCTATGAACCCCCTCACCACTGACCCACTAACCAACACTCCCTCTAACCCTTCATCCACTAACTTACAATCCCCCTAACCATTGATCAACCAACCAACTAATACGCCTTAATCACTAACTCGTTAATTTCCTAACTACTATGGTTGACTATTTTAGTTGATTAAAGTTGAACATGGTAAACTATGGTAGAATATAGTTATCCATTATTGACCCTACTAATCCACTAACCCATACATATGCCACAAATTCATTAAATTATTTTAAAAAGATTTTGAAGACTTCAATTTACACTTGT
>ML793147.1:443606-466750 GCA_009831015.1 Picea engelmannii
TGAAATCAAAATTCACAATTTTGGAATCAAAATTGACACTTTTGGAATCGAAATTCGCACTTTTGGGGTTGAAATTATTTGAAATTCACACTTTTGAAAACTAATATCTCCACTTTCATAATCCAATTGTACACTTTAGAAATCATGATATTAACACTTTCAGAAATGAAATTCACAATGTTAGTCTAGATTTTGCCTCGTTATTTGAAATTTAATGAAATTGGGGTTGTAAATAAGATCTCCACCAATTCAGAAAATACACCATATATGGTAAATATGATGTGCACACAAACATAAAATCAATATTGATTTCTTCACAAATATATTAAGGCATTGGTAGGCACACAATCTATATGGATTATTTGCAACAATAGAAATGCTCTACTATATTAGATTGCACCCAGGGATGTAATTTGACGGGCAATTTGCTCATCAAATACGGTTAAATTTTTTTAATAACTGTCGAGATTCTTCGTTAAAACCCGTAGAACAGTCATTGAAGCCGGGAAAACCGTCAAATTTGACGTGCTCAAGCGTTTTGAAATTCCAAGCTTGATTGCACCCAACCAAAAAACAAACAATATAGTCTAAATGGACTATGCACAATAACAAGAGTGCTCTGGTATATTTGATTAGGCCCAACCAAAAGACTAACAATTGAAATGCAAAGCTAGTCCTAGTCCACACTAGATAAATTAGGATGGATTCGCATCATCACCAAACAATGCAAAGGAATGCATAAATGGGGAATGGGGGGGGATGTTGCTAGGGAATGTGCACGTTTGGTTAAGCACAATTGTATCTTGCCTCCCCTATGTTAATTATTTCAGTAGTGGATGGTTGGTGTAGTTTGAATGCATCAAGATTTAAAATCCTTGACATCATACGTAGATATGTTGTGTGATTGCGTAAATACTCCATATTTTTTTTGTTGGAATAATGTCGAAATTAGGAGTTCTAGAATGGTGTTAAAATGGAATATGGTTAACGCATTTTTCCTAGGTAGTTTTACGAGATCTTGATTTTAGCTAATGAGTGGTTTCATATCCATAAGTTTAGGGGAATGTTCTAAGTTTTGTGTTGCCTTTCTCGACTATAAATGTATGTAATTTCTTGATTAATGAAAAGTGTGTTTCATGAGCATCTTTGCTCACTGTTCCGCAGTGTGAAACTTTGATTTTGAAGTTGGTATCAGAGCTCAGAGAAAGAGTCTTCATTTGGAGAGAAGGATTGAAGCTGCTCTCATTCCTGTCACAAAAGATTCTACTGCAAAATAGAGAAAAGTCGTGTGAAGAGAGGAGACACGCTTCCGTCGCCCACCGTAAAGAGACATGTATGTCTATCCTCCTAGTGTTGGATCCACTATTTCTTTGAAGGCATTTAATCCCCCCTTGATTTATTCTCTGATACCACAAATATTGTAATGTAGAAAAGAATGTCGATCAGGCATAGGATAAAGAAAGGGAGGAAACTCTCAACATAAAGGAAAATGAAGAGAACTCAAATTATAATGATTTAGTGAAGTTCATGAATGTTTCTCAGTGTGCAGATATTAGCAACAACTAGAGAAAAACAATAAAGTTTGAAGAAGAATTATAGTTTCTTGAAGAATGGCTTGCAACATCATGTTTTGATGGAGCGTGCACAAAAGTTACAACTGCAGATGGAGAATCAATGAATGTTGAAGACAACATTGTTAGGATATTTAGACACTTAGGAGTTAGTTAAGATCTACTTGGTCTAATGTGTCGTTAGGTAAAAGTGTGTTTCTTAGTGTGTATCTTTAGTATGCATTAGTATGCATTTGTAGTTAGGAAATTTGACGGTCACGATATATTCCCAACATAGAGTGATTTGACGGTTCATATTCTCCTCGATCTTAACAGCCATTGATCCATGGCTTAGCACCTGATTGGTCCATGATATCTATTTAAAGAGCATGGAGGGCCATTTTCCGATGATCGATTGTGAGAAACTCTCTTGTAAAATCTCTCTGTAATCTTTTTCTTTTGCATTAATAAACTGCTCCAAGTGGTTGTGTTGGTTGGGGCTGTGGATATTTCCCCGTAGGGGTTTTACCATGTCAAAACATTAGTGTGTTGATCTTTGATATGGTTGTGTGAGTGGTTACTGAAGGTGTTCGTCCTCTGTTGGAATACCTGTGTTATCAAACATGGTGTCAGATCCTGTTTGAAGACCCGCACCTGTTGTAGATCGAGATTGTGAAGATGAGTTGTCTCATCTCTGTTTTCTTCCATTTCCGTACATTTCTAGGATGAGAGGACTATTCCATTGCATCTGGAGCACTCGTTTCTTTCAGGAACACTTTTCGTTTCACTTGAAAAGGTTTCCATTTTCCCAATATATGACCATTTCAACTAGATCTCGAGGTATAAAGCCTGAATACACTCTTTTAAAAAAAAATTGTAGAGTATTATTTCGGTTTTATATTGTTTGTTTCCTGGTTTCTACTCATTTAGATCTATTCATTCTCTTTGCCCCGCACCCTGTGCGATCTCAGAAAATTAGAAACATATAGGAAAAGGTGCATTTTTCGGGTAAGCTAATTGAGATCTAACCCTTGTTGTCATCGAGAAACGAATTTTTTTTGTATGAAAAGAGTTTTTTTTAGCATGCTCTCCAAGGTCATCTTCAACAACAACAACACTCTTGCTAAACAATACAATATGTTTTGATAGCCTATTTGATTAAAAGTTTCCTTATTGAGTAAGAGGTCTTGAGTTCAAGTCTCTCTTTTTTCTACTTTTGTTTTTAAAAAGTTCATGCTCCATTGTAAAGTGTATTTCCCTTCAAGTATAAAAGTGAATCACTATAAGTAGTTTTAATATTTTAGAGTTATCTATTTTGCATGCAACTTTTCTTTTATAAAGTAACTTCATTATAAAAGTGAACCCCACTTGTTTTTTATAAAAGTGAGTCACTTCATAAAGCAACTTACACCATCATGTGGTCTTTTGGTTACCATTTATGAGTTTTTTTTTAAATGGCATAACTTTCACATCCGAAGTCCGCTTTCAGTGTCATTTTTTTTTAAAACTGCCTAATTTTTTGAGATATTTCCATCTAGATCATCAGTTTCAGTTTTTAAATCTATATTATCTACATAATTAATATGGATTCTTCAAATAATATTTTTCTTACCAACACCAACTATTTCCAATGGAAATCCCATATGGAGGATTTATTAAAAAGTAAAGGCTTGTACCGGAATACCTTGGGAAAGGAAACATAACCTATTGATGCTGATAAGAAAGTCAAATGGGCTAATAGGAATGACAAAGCATGTGGCATAATCAGAATGTCCATCTCTTTTGATTTAAGGTTCCACCTTCAACAAATTGATAAATCTGATGAAGCTTGGGAAAATATTGAATATGTGTTTGGTAAACACGATATTATTCAAGTACAACAGTTAGAAAATCAAGTACTGACTTTAAGTCCAAGTGATTTTTTTTGCATTGAAGACTATCTATCTATGTTTAAAACACTCATAATTTTATGTGAACAATGTAAGATAAAGATGGACGAAGAGAATTGAATCTATCTTATTCTTTCTAAGCTAGGTAGTGCATATTTTGTGTTTGTATCTACCTTTTATGCCATGAAAGAGGCTCTAGGGACAGCTTATCAAAAACCCACTCTTGAGTCCTTTTGTGATGTTTTGATTAGAGAACAAGATAAGCTTGTACAACCTGGATTGATCAACACTGCAGGTACCTCCAACAAAGCCTTAGTCGTCCATCAGAAAGATAAACCTGAGAATCCCAAGAAGAAACATCCTCGCCACAACAACAAGAAGCATAAGGGTCCCAAACCCTCTCAGATAGCTTCTGCTCCTAATGGTGACAAAGGAGAAAATACAAAACTAAGAAGATTGACAAAGATTGCAACTTTTGTTATAAAGATGGTCATGATGAGTCCAAATGTTTCAAGAAGATGGAATCTTTAGAAGCAGTGATGAAGAAGCACAACATCAGTGTTGATTCTACTTCTTCTTCTTCTTCTCATGGACATGCACTTTATGCTTCTAGTTTCTCCTTCAGTACAGCTTCTACTTCTTCTTCTGATGAGTGGCTTATTGATTTTGGAGCATCTTATCATATGGCTAAGAATAAAGACATATTTTCTGCTCTAAATGAATGTAACACCAAGAAAATATTTGTTGGTGGTGATAGATCTCTTAGTGTTGTAGGATATGGAACAACTCAAGTAAAAAATGGTCATTTCAATGATGTATTATGTGTTCCAATTATTTCTTGTAACCTTCTATCAGTATATCAAATCATTCATTTAGGTGAAGGTAAAACTGTCGAGCTTTCACCTCACCAAGTTATAATCAAGGATCTAAAAGATCCTAAGCATGTTCTTGCAACTGGAATTGATGATGATATTACTAGGTTGTACAAGTTTGACAACTTTGGGTCATCATCTTTTTCATTAGTTTTTGTTGCTCATAGTGATGACTTGAGAAAACTTTGGCATCAGTGGTTTGGTCATCTAAACTATCGCTCATTGCAGCAACTATGTAATCAACAGATGACGACTGGTCTTCTTCCTGTTTCATGCAGAGATGGTGTTTTTTCCGGTTGTGTTCTTGGAAAATATTATTGGGATAGTTTTGAAAAACATGCCTCTTGGCACGCCTCGACCCCTTTGCAACTTGTTCACAGTGATTTTTGTGGTCCAATTTCTTCTCCTTCTTTTTTCTAGGTGCAAGTATTTCTTAACTTTCATTGATGACTTTTCCAGACCTACTTGGGTTTACTTCTTAAAACTTAAGAGGAAGTTTTTGACAAGCTTTTGTCCTACAAGGCCCTTGTAGAAAAGAAATTTGAACATCATATTCAAAGGTTAAGAACATATAATGGAGGTGAATATGTGAATAATAATTTTACAAGTTACTACACTACACAGGACATCCAAATGCAACACATTGTTCCATATACACCACAACAAAATGGTGTTGCTGAGAGAAAGAACCACACATTAAAATAAATGGAAAATTCTATGATTCAATCTAAGAAATTAAGTCTAAAGTATTGGGAGGAAGCCATAGACTATGAAAATTACATAGTAAATCACACGCCCACAAAGGCTCTTAAAAATATAACACTGGAAGAAGATTGGACTAAAATTAAACCAGATGTAAGTCCCTTCTATGAATTTGGCAGCACAACATGGGCTCACATTCCTGATGAGAAAAGGAAAGCATTGTAGCCTAAATGTGAGAAGTGCATATTTGTTGGTTATTCTGAAGATGTCAAAGGTTATAGACTTCTTCAACCACATTGTAATGAAATTATTATTAGAAGAGATGTTAAATTTGATGAAAATCTCTTGGCCTGTGAGCCTAATTCGATGTTGGCACAAGGGTAGACCTGGGGTTCAACACTACAACAACGCACCAACAAAACCCTTACTACCGACCCTTTTGGCAACACCTGCAAAGTAGATGAAGTCTCACCCGAGGTAGAGGCATGGGTGGTTGCAGGACTCAGATGTCTGCAACCTTAGCTGGGACACAGATCTATGACTGTAACACCTTAACAGAGCACTTAGTAGTTATGATTCATCAATATTCAATATTTTAGCTTACAACGCAGCTAAACCCTATTAAAAGATCAACATAGTATTCACATAGATTCAATAGACTTAAGCACTAAGCATAGCAACATAGATCAAATCTGGCATTCATTCACATTATTCAACACTAAGCTACCATATTAGATCCCTTTAAGCATATATTAGAGCACTAAGCATTCAATCACATAGATAAGAGAATAACCATAAAGCACATAACAATCACAACACAGGATATACATGGTTCACCCCCACCCTGGGGCTACGTCCACCAATTCTTCATCTTCTTTATTAACTTCTTTCAATCTTCTTACATGCACAAAGCCTCAAAACCAACTCCACAAAGGATAGGATATCTGCGCACCTCATTAGATCCTCCTTCCCCGAGTTAGGTCCAAGAATAGAGCCTTACACAATCTGCACACAAAGAACTACAAATGACTTGCACTTAGCTCTGCAAGTCTCAACATACAATATGCACAAAGCCTCTTACAATCACTTGCACTTAGCATAGAACTCCTTCTCCTCCTTCTTCTTACATCGCCTATACTTTTGTTTATACATTACAAAAAGGGGCCTAAGCATGGGTAAACCCATGGGCCAATATTCCCATTCCCATTACATAAGCCCAAAACCCAAAAAGCCCTAAAAATGGGTTGAGATCCCAGGATCTCTGATTCACCTTGCACTCCACCTTTGATAGCCTGCTGAAGTCTCAAAAGTAGGTCAAACATGACCAAGGATCCTCAAAACTTGGTCAAGGGCCAAATCCTCAAAACTTGGTCAAGGGCCAATAGGCCCCCAACACTCACCTGTGACTCATCCTGAGTCACTCTGGTCTGGGTAGCTCTGCTTAAGAAGCCTCGAGCTTGGCTCGAGCTGATTTGACCTATTGTTGTTCCATGGCCTCCTGCTCAACGAACTCTTGGATAACTACTTTGTTGGCAGGTCCCTCTAAGCACAGTTCAGCTGCAGTGATGACTTTCTCTAGTTCTATTCCTCGGCCTTCAATCTCTGCAAACAATTGGCAAGCCTCATCTTGTATAGGTTGGAGCCTTTGAGTCACTTCCATGAATTTTCTCTGAATGGTGTGTACCTACTATTGAGAAATGTGTTGTTCTTGGGATCGCTTCATCCTCTCAACGGCTAACAGGGGCTTCAACTGCAACTATATTGTTTCTACTTGTTGCTTTTCCTCTTGGAGATGTTACTCCAGTGCCTTCAATTCAAGATCCTCAGTGAGTCGCTCATAAGTCTGGGCACTGTGATCACTTAGTTGTTTGCATGCCATGGCGAGGGCCTTAATTCTTTCAACTGCGCTTCGGGCAGTTGCTTCTCTTTGATCTCGCACATCCTATGGAGTGTTGGGCATTGTTCGTAGCTCTAATTCTACTATTCTTTGTTGTAGCTGTTGGATAGCTTTTGCGAGCTGTGCTACTTGATTCTCTACTCAGTCTTCTGCCTTTGGCTCTAAGCCCAT
This sequence comes from Picea engelmannii, assembly GCA_009831015.1. Taxonomy (NCBI): domain Eukaryota; kingdom Viridiplantae; phylum Streptophyta; class Pinopsida; order Pinales; family Pinaceae; genus Picea; species Picea engelmannii. Next base: position 450,688 of record ML793147.1, read on the forward strand.
CACAGAGAAAAGTGGTCTGTTGACTGCTTCTTTGACTCCAAGTTGTTCTACGATCAATTGTTCTTTTTCTTTCTTGACCTGCGCTCTCTCTTCTTCAAAATTGGATTGAAGGACATCCTTCTCCTTTTGCGTAACCCAGCGTTGCTCTACCATTTATTCCTCGACTTGTTTCAAGGCCATTATGGCCTGGTCTTTCTCATCTTGTGCTCGATGAAGGTGAGCTTCAGTCACATCAGCTAGTCTTCGGAGTTGGGTAGGCTCATCTCCCAACTCTGGTTCTTCTAATGGCAGGGGCACAGCAGAGACTGCGTTGCTAGATTGAAGGGCCTATTGCACCCCTCTAAGTTCAACCTCGACTCTGTCATACATCTCCTCCTTCTTGGCTTTATGTTTCTGTAAGATGTCCTACGAGGAATCTGCTACAGCTACAATGATGAAGTCAAAGTCATCTACAGTGAGAACAGTTTACATCTTAGTCAAGGTGGCTCTGGATTTCTTTCGGGAAGTGGGTTTTGTGGGAGAAACCTTCCTTTTCTTCAAGGGATCAATCTCATCAACATGATCCCTAGGCAGTGTTACTTCACCTTGCTTCTGCTGGTCTTCTTTGTCATTTTTCTCTTCTACTTCATCATCACCCCCTCAGCTAGGTGATACTAAGGCAGTTTCTTCCGATGCACTGCTCAAGTCTTGGACTTCTTCAGTATTCTTCCTTCTGCTTGTTCCAGGTGTGTCATGTTCTTTGTGAGTGGCCTCCGAGCTATCAAGTTTAGGATCAAACATCTCTACAGGGTCAGTAGGGATAAGGAGGTCTGTTGACCAGTCTTTAGTTATCTCCTCGAGGTCCTCCTCTGTGACCTTGTAGTATGAATGAAGCTCCTCTTTATGGTCATCTGCTTGCATAGTGATATAGATGAAGTGTCAATCTGCACGAAACTTCATGAGGGGTCAGAACTGATGTAGGGTGTTTGGCATCATGCGAGGTACAACTTTGATGGACCTCCTCAACTGGAGATAGTATGTATGAAAGACCACGTTTGACTACCAATATTCTCCCATATCACTTGAGTACTAGAGCGTGGTCAACTTTGCAGCAAGTGACTCGAACGACTCAATGTCCCAGAAGGTCGCACCTTCCGTAATCTCCCGAGCAGTAAATGCGATGAGGATCAGGAGCCAACTAAAGTGGAACTCATAGCCCTGATCTTGAGCTTCGCGATAGTCTAATTCCAACTGGTTGACCAAGTACTTCACCCAGTTCATCTGAAGACCTTCTACACATTTCCCAGCGAGCTCAACAACAAATCCTATGACTTGTGTAGGTCTGTTCTTTCTCACGATATTTCCTGTGATCAGCTGACAGGCCAGGTGCACTGCTCCATTCTAGATGGAAGCTACCTTGTAGCCTCACGTTCCCTTTTCTACATTGCCATATGTGTCTTTGATCTTTTGTGCTAATGCGTGATCTGTAGCCTTCCCTAGATAGAAGTCTTGTGAGTCGGGTCCCTACATGCTCAATCGAGTGATCCTATAGATCAGCATCAGATCGACTATGAGACATCGGTCTAGCCATAGGTAGCTGCCATGGTAACATGAGAGCAAGAGCTTAACACAGGCGTTAACTTCCTGGTGCCTTCCAAAATGTGAAATATTCATCACATTCAAGAGAGTGGACTGCGCGAGGTTCATAGTCCATGGCTGGGGGATTATTTTCAAGTTCTTCCCCTTCATCCTAGTCAAGTATTTGTAAGGAGAGAGCATAGTATGGTTCTTTCGGTCTCCTAGGTTGAAGTCATTGAACTTCAATGTCACAATCTTATCCTACTTTATTCTAAATACACATATCCCCTTCAGGAGGTACGCAATAACCAGGGTGTAATCAAAGTCCCTCGGGACGCTGTCACGACTCACCGCACCGGCCAGAGGCAGGATGTAGTCGAGAAATATGGTTGGGATTAACTTCACGTTGGCTAGGTCATATCTGTGCTTGGTTCTCTTTTATGCTGCAACTCGGGATGGTCTGAATCCACGAGCAGTCGACAGAGAGGCTTGCACTCCTCTCGTGGATGATTTTTGAATACCTGTAGACATTACTTTCTCGGTCATGAGATCAATGAGAACTTCTTCAATGAATTTCTCTGCGGTGTTGAGCTTGTCTGACATGCATGCTTAGATCGGATAACTCAGATGGATGAATGAGTGCGTAACGCAATGGAATAGATGTCGATCTCAATAAACACAATGCGGTATAAATGAGTTGGCTTGGATACAATTCACAAAATTGTTCTTGGTGCAACAATTGATGGAATAAGTAGACACGATGTAACGGACCTCTCCAACGGATGAGAGGTCTTCATAAATGTGGTTCTATTCGTTGCGGCGCGATCTCAATGGTCTTGTGGCGAGCTTTCTGGCCATAAATGTCATTCTAACCGTTCGGGGTGTCGGTCTAACAGTTATAATGTTTCCAACATCTATATTGCTTCACCATGGCGAAGTGCCATGTGGCGTTGTTTTGATATCCCGACGAAGTTCTAGTTCTGCAAAAAAGAAATCTGCGAAGTTCCCTCTAGAACCTTCTGTAACTTTTCGAACTTTACTTTCTTCTTACTGAGTTTTCTAGCCTTCTTCTCGGTGATCTTTGTCTCGATATTCCTCTTTCCATTCTGATTCTTATCTCTTTTGGCATAGTAACTTCGCGCTATTGAGATTGTTTCATAGGGTCGGAGAGTAATACGTCTTCTTTATATAGGGTAGGTGCTTCAGTTTTCTGTGAATCTTCTTGTGTTCTTTCAAATTTGACATCCAAGTTTCTGGTTCTAAGTAGCTTTGATCTGTTCTCCTGTTCTTCAATCAAGTGTGATATCCTCCTAGTCATGAAATCTTTTAATTCTTGATTTTTTTGCTCTAATACTTCCTCTTCTTTTCTTCTGGCCTGATCCTTTTCAATCTAAGGTTTTCCTAGTAATATAGCAAATGGGGTGTTGTTCTCAATATATTTAACAGTCTCAAAATCTTCCTCTGTCAAAGTTCCATGAGAACTCATAGATGTCTGGGTGAGTCTTCCACATAGGTTTATCAACTTTCCTCTAAATAATCCTATTCCTCTCAATGAAGGAATCATAGCAGGCTTTCCTAAAGTTTCCCAAGTTATTTCTATCATGAAATTCACCCGTGTTTCTTCATCTAGAACACAGTCAATGTCGAAGTCTCCTATTCTTGTTTCTATGCATTCTTTTTCTTTGAAGATCTTTAATAAGATGATATTTTGGTGATCTTTTAGGGTTTCTTTCATTTGTAGCAATACATCCTCTGATTTTTTCTGGGGTCCTGCCATGGTCTCAGTTTCTTGACCTTCCTTAGGGTAGTCTTGTCTCATATTCGTTCTTTCAAGCTTAGCAATCATTCTAGGACAATCTAAAACTTCATGATCCATAGCTTTACAACAAAGACAACTAGGTCTTCTACCAAGACATTCCTTAGCAATATGTACCGGTCTTTTGTAACTGTAACAAAGGGTTAGTCTTATTTTTCTTTGAAAGGATCCCCAGCCTTTCATGTACTATGCACTAGGATCATAGTAGCTAACCTACAAAAAATTCTTTCTAGGATCATGCATCCATTTGTTAGTCCAAACATTCTTTCTATGCATAGGAATAACATATCTTTCACTATTCTTATCAAATCTACTCATATCAAATCTTTTTTCTTCTAGCTGAGCCCTATTTTTCAAGCTACGGTAAAATTTATCAAGCATACCTAGATCCATACTTTTGAAACAAAAATTTCCACTTATCTTACCTTTTCAATCAAGACTTTTTACTGTTCTTACCTTTATCAGAGAAAAAATCTTTAGGATCTTATCTCTTTAACAAAAACTTCTTTTATCAAAGCACAAAACTTTCAGGTCTTACCTCTTTTTCTTCAGATTTGACTTTTCTTCTTAGCACAGAGCAACAGATCTACGCATGGAACTTTCTTTTCTTCATTTCCCAGCAATCACAGTTTCAGGTCCCGACAATGGAACCATTTGTTGGCATAGGGGTAGACCCGGGGTTCAACGCTACAACAACACACCAACAAAACCATAACTATCGACCCTTTCAGAAACACCTGCAAAGAAGATGAAGTCTCACCCAAGGTAGAGGCAGGGGTGGTTGTGGGACTCAGATGTCTACAACCTTAGCTGGGACACAAATATGTGACTGTAACACCTTAACAGAGCAATTAGCAGTTATGATTCATCAATATTCAGTATTTTAGCTTACAACGCAACTAAACCCTAATAAAATATCAGCGTGGTATTCACATAGATTCAATAGACTCGAGCACTAAGCATACCAACATAGATCAGATCTAGCATTCATTCACATTATTCAACACTAAGATACCATATTAGATGCTTCCAAGCATATATTAGAGCACTAAGCATTTAATCACATAGATAAGAGAATAACCATAAAGAACATAACAATCACAACACAGGATATATGTGGTTCACCCCCACCCTAGGGCTACGTCCACCAACTCTTCGTCTTCTTTATTAGCTTCTTTCAATATTCTTACATGCACAAAGCCTCAAAACCAACTCCGTAGAGGACAGGAGATCTATGCACCTCTCTAGATCCTCCTTTCCTGAGTTAGGTCCAAGCACAAAGCCTTACACAGTCTGCCCGCAAAGCACTACAGATGGCTTGCACTTAGCTCTGCAAGTCTGAACATACAATACACACAAAGCCTCTTACAATCACTTGCACTTAGCATAGCACTCCTTCTCTACCTTCTTTTTACATTGCCTAGACTTCTATTTATACATTACAAAGGGGGCCTAAGCATGGGTAAACCCATGGGCCGACATTCCCATTCTCGTTACATAAGCCCAAAACCCCAAAATCCATAAAAAGGGGACGAGATCTCGCGATCTCTGCTTTGCCTTGCACTCCACCTTCGACAGCCTGTCGAAGTCTCAAAATTAGGTCAAACATGACCAAGGATCCTCAAAACTTGGTCAAGGGACAACATTCGACATTTGTGCCTTCTTTGGCCTACGAGCCTAATTCAACATGTGTGCCTTCTTCGGCCTATGATCCATCTTCAGTGTTTGTGCCTTCTTTTGTTCTGGTTTATTTTTCAGATGATGACAGTGAGGATGAAAATCCACCTCCGCCTTCTCACCTTGCTCCAGATGATTCCTTTGAACTTGAACCAACACCAGCTCCAGCTGCATCGCTTCCTAGATGGGTTCGTTCAACACAAGAAGCAGTTGGTGATATTTTCGGTGATCCTTCATATCAATATTAGACACATTCACAGTTCCAACAAACCTCTTCTCTTTCGGCTCAAGTTTCAGAGACTCATGATCCAAAGACATTTGCAAAAGCTTCAGGTCTTCTAGATTGGGATACAACAATGAATGAAGAGTATCATTATTTAATGGCAAACAATACTTGAGATATTGTACCTCTTCCAAAAGGAAGAAAACTTGTTAGATGTAAATGGGTCTACATAAATAAGTATGCATCAGATGAAAGTGTTGAAAGACATAAGTCTTGGTTAGTTTCCAAAGGATTTTCCCAAGTTGAAGGAATTGACTATAATGAAACATTTTCCCCTATAGCCAAAATGAATTCCATCCACCTTGTTCTTTCCCTTTGTTGCATCACATAAATGGGAGGTCCATCAAATGGATGTTAAATCCACCTCCTTGCATGGAGATTTGCAAGAAGAAATCTACATGGAACAACCTCCTGTCTATGTCCAGAATGACTCTAGCCTTGTTTGTCACCTTAAGAAATCTCTTTATGGTCTTAAGAAAGCTCCTCGGGCTTGGTATGCCAAAATGGACAACTTTCTTATTGCCACTAGATTCTCTAGATGCCATTCTGATCCTAATGTCTATACCAAGAAAGTAGGAACCCATCTCATAATCCTTGTCCTTTATGTTGATGACCTTATCCTTACTGGTAGTGAATCAAAAATTTTAGACCATGTGAAAACCAACCTTAAGAAGAAATTTGAAATGACAGACTTAGGATTTTTGCACTATTTTCTTGGCCTCCAAGTTTTGCAAACCAATGAAGGAATTTTTTTTTTCCCAATCTAAGTATCCTTGTGACCTTCTTCATCGCTTTCACATGGACGATTCTAAACCAACCCCTTCTCCCTTCCAGTCTGGAGTCAAGCTTGTTGCCACATGTACTTCTCCCAAAGTTGATGCCACCTTGTACCATCAGTTAGTTCATAGCCTCTTATACTTCTCTATGTCTGTGGTACAGTACATTTCAGGATACATTACAGTTTAGGGGGGACTCATTTATTGGTTGGTTTCACTGATTCGGATTGGTCCAATGACCCTGATGATCGGAATTCTACTACGGGTTATGTTTTCAGCCTTGGTTCAGGACCTGTCACTTGGGCATGTAAGAAACAACAAGATATTGCACTTTCTTCAGCAAAAGTAGAGTATCGAGCAGCGGTAAATGCAAGTCAGGAAGCCTTATGGCTTCGACGGATTCTTTCAGAGTTTGGATTCCAAAAACAACATCTAACCAACCTTTGGTGCAACAATCAGAGTGTAATCAATCTCACCAAATACCCAGTTCAACATCAGCGCAACAAACACATTGAGCTACACATGCACTTCATCAAAAATCTCATTCATGATCATGTTATTGAAGTGCTCTTTTTCCCTAAAGAATATCAAGTTCCATACATTTTCCACAAATTCTCTTACAGAAGCGAAGTTTTCCCAACTTCGATCTATGTTAGGAGTTCAAGAAGTTTTCATCAAGGGGGGATAGGCTCTAATGCCTCCTTCCTTCTCCTATTGTGTCACTATTGTAAATCCTTCAATCCTATCCCAAGTTGTTCTTAAGAGGGGATGTTAGGATATTTAGACACTTAGGAGTTAGTTAAGATCTACTTGGTCTAATGTGTCATTAGGTAAAAGTGTGTTTCTTAGTGTGTTTCTTTAGTATGCATTAGTATGCATTTGTAGTTAGGAAATCCGATGATCACAATATTTTCTCAACATAGAGTAATCCGATGGTTCATTTTCTCCTCGATCTTAATGGCCATTGATCCATGGATTAATACCTAATTGGTCCATGATATCTAGTTAAAGAGAATGGAGGGTCATTTGCCGATGATCGATTGTGAGAAAATCTCTTGTAAAATCTATCTGTAATATTTTCTTTTGCATTAATAAACAACTTCAAGTGGTCGTTTTGGTTGGGGCCGTGGATGTTTCCCCGTAGGGGTTTTACCGCATCAAAACATCAGTGTGTTGATCTTTGATCTGGTTGTGTGAGTGGTTACTGAGGTGTTCGTCCTCTGTTGGAATACCTGTGTTGTCGAACAAACATGGACAATGTAGAAACTAAAGAAGTCAATGGCATTTTGATGCATTGAAGCCCTAAAGAAATCAAAAATTACTATGAGTTCATATGGAAACAATATACTAAACATGGCATATATGAATGTAATGACAAAGTGAAACAACCCACTTATGAGAATTTTGAATAATTTGCAAACATTGAACAGAAACTCAGGATCCAAGTGTTTGAAGAAATTTTGAGGACAAAGAACATTAGTCAACAACCAAGATCAATAAAGAATAACTACACAAGAATGGTGATAGAGCAAAAAAAAATAGTTCAAGTGTTTCAGATTTGGAGCAGGAAATGCAAGAAGAAGAACAAGTACTATGTAACAACAAAGAAGGAAAAAGTGAAGAAGAACAGAGACACGATGAAGAATATTTGGAGCAACAAGCCAAGGAAGAAGCTCCATCATTATCTATTAGCTAAAAAGGTCAAGATAAAATTGTCATGTCATCTATTGTTTGTAAGCCTAGTTGAGACATACCCCAGCAGGCATGTCACTTGTATTATTTTTGTTATGCTTTGTTGTAGTAAATCCAATTTCTCCATTAAGGGGGGATGTTGGAATAATGTTGAAATTAGGAGTTCTAGAATGGTGTTAAAATGGAATATTGTAAATGCGTTGTTCCTGGGTAGTTTTACAAGAGCTTGATTTTAGCTAATGAGTGGTTTTAGATCCATAATTTTAGGGGAGTGTTCTAAGTTTGGTGTTGCCTCTCTCGACTATAAATGTATTTAATTTCTTGATTAATGAAATGTGTGTTTCATGAGCATCTTTACCCAGTTTTATGCGGTGTGAAACTCTGATTCTGAAGTTTTTTTTAAAGGACGATCAAACAAATCGTCTCACGCCTCCCCCATACATTTATTATTTTGGCAATGGTTGGTGAATTTTAAGATGGAAAATCCCTAACATCAATAAAAAAAATGATGTAGGCAACAATGTCTACCATTGTCGTTAAAAACTGGGCCAAATGAAATGCGATTAATGTTGGAAAAATCCATGTTGGAGCTAGAAATGTGTGTCAGTTAAGAGTTTGTCTCTCGAAAAGACATTTGGAAAATCCCTTCCCATTAGAAAATTGGAAAATCACTTCCCATTAGAAATTTGGAAAAACTTTTGAGACATATCGTTAGAAACATCCACGAGCATAATTGCCTTATTATGACTCTAGTGATGACATGATTGATCAAACAAAAATGAACTACATGGTAGTACAATCTCAATTACACAAAATTGGTATGAAGTTGGCCATCCTTCCATGTTCCAACATCACAAGTTTGTATAATCAAATTTTCAAAATGATTCCAATAAGCCTCTGAATATACTCCACAAATTCACTAGATACAAATTAATGAGGTTATCAGTCATTACACATATGAATCGACAATGTTTGTGGAAGGGGACATAATTACCATAGTCTTCTTTCTAAACTTTTCTCTCAAAATAACCACAACTTGGTACGAACTAAGGGATAAGTTTGACTTTGTAAAGACATTAAATGAATATGTAAAATTTTAATTCTTTTGAATTATAATTAGTTTATGAACAACCATGGGAGGTTATAAAGACAAGGAGAAATATGAACATTCATATTAGTGTAACTCTCATTTTCCCTTCATGTAAAGGGGTCATATATCATGGACTTTTCTAGCAAGAGGAACTTGGGAGGAGGATTGTGATATCCAAATCTCAAGTTCCAATTAGACAAATGTAATGTAGTTATGCATATTTGTAGCAAAAGATAGTGCAATTCACCATATGCTTCCATGGTTAACTTGTGATCATTTTTTTTATTGAATTTGAATTCAATTTAATTATGATTGTTATTATATTTGATTGATGTCAAGTAGATTAATAAACGAATAAACGAATAATTGTGAATTTTGTTTTTTGTGTAAACATGGAGAAGTAGAGTGTTAGAATAGAAATGTGTAGTTCAATTTCTAAACAAAGTTGTTAATTAAGTCATATGTTCTTACTCATTTATTATATCTCTTTTTTTTTCTTTATAATTTTGTTTTTGCACACAATCACCTATCATATTAATGTATCTGTAAGGTACCATATGTAATATATTATGCAAAAATAGGAATGTTTAACAAATATCAAGGGAAACAAAATATTGAGAGAGCAATACCGAAACTAATACAAAAAATAATACCTTTATTCAAAGAAAGCAATGTTCATTTGCCTCTTCGAGAGGGAAACCTCCAGCAGAGCAAAGCTCTATTACAATACTTTCTCCAGATAAGATTTATCATACCTCCTACTCTTATTTATAATAATTCTATCTTCTAAAGAACATTCTAGAGGAAGATCTTTCTAGAAGTGGAAGCTTCTATTAGGTCTTCTTGCATCGACTTGTTCTGATTTATTTAATAGGCCTTATTAACGAATGTAGGCCTTTATTATTGTTGATGCTTGAATCTGTTAGGACTGAAACGACAACCTCATGAGGATATAAATCCCCCTGCATTTTTATAGAGGTGGTACTCCTCTTTTACTTTGGATTTTCATGGGACTTCAGGTCTTCATAATATGGAACTTCACAAAAAGTTCGTCGTGGTAATCAAAGAAATAATAAAATAATAGGAAATAAAATGTTTTGTTTTTTGTTTAAAGAAGGTTCCTGAGAAAGGACCATGAATCACACAATACATATATTAAATCAAAATAAGCAAAATTTCCTCACATCTATCATAGTTTAACTTAAGAGTTTTTATCATATAAAAATAATAAAAAATATGGTTGGCATGCATAAGAGAACTTTAACAGAGTGGAAACATGGGTAGCTCAAATAAATATAATGATAGATCAACCCAAATACTTTATATTCTGAAAACAGGGTTACAAAGTACAGTCGAGATTGTTCCCAAAATATCTCTCTTGAAATTTCTAAAAAATAAATAGTTTATTACATATTCTTCAAAATTTAAAATGTGTTTGTCATAAAGACTAGGATTGGGGCTCCCGCAGACCATAAAGCAAATACACGCAATAAGTAATCTTGCAGAAGGAGGAAGGTGGGCAAAAGCAGAACAACAATACCTGGAAAGAAGAAAATAAGAAGTTATCAGTCTTTGGTTAGACCTTTCTAGTGAAAGAGGTGGAATAGTTGGATGAAGGAACTCATAAAGAAAGAAAGATATGATCAATGTAAACTTACTATGATGGTCTCTCATGGTTTCATTTGCTTGTTGATGTCCTTTTATCGTTATCATTGATGGTTATAGGAACCGTCTCAACTACTTCTTTCCCCTCATTGGTTAATTGGTCGATGGCCTTCTTGAACCATTCTTCGATGGAAGTCTTCATTGGTGCCACATTGATTTCATGTCAGATTCTGATGTTGAACAACTCACCCTCCAAGTCTCTTAGATCAAGGGAAAGGCCATGTAAGGTTTCTTCAATGTCTTGATTTTTTTACCGAGTAATCCACTAGCCATTTATCTTTGGCGTCCTCATCATATTCAATTATACCATAGAATTTTTCGATTGACAATCCTTTAACAATCTCAACTTGCTCATCGAATTGTTGTTTCATTAGGAACAACGAGTTGAGGATCAACTTGGGATATTGGAATTTGTTAGTGCTTTCAGCTAGGTCCACCTCTGTGAGCCTTTTGAATAAATCTTCCCTCCTTGATATGGCTTGGCTGCATGATTGAAGAATGTTATTCAAGTTCTTAATCTTTTCTTTCCAACAAGCATTTAACTGCTTGATCTGACTTGGAGAGGGAAGTTCCTCCTCTCTTCTCCTTAGCTCTGACATGTATGAAACTTTAACACCAAAGGGTACCACGACATCAAGGTAAAAACCTTCTTCATTTTTTAGGTTTGCCTGCAGATACTCGTGGAAGGCATGCGCCCTCAAGCCAAAAGAAATCATGTTCTTTGAAATATTCCAAGCTTATGTGATCATTGCCATTCTCTTCTTGATATTATTCTCCACATAGCTCATGGATGATGTGAGTAAGCTTGAGGATCCTTTTAATTTAGCTGCAGGCATGGTGGGTCCAACAATTGCCAAAGGGATGGCAAGGAGTGGAAGAAGAATCAAGGTCTCTTCCAATTCCTTAATCCTCTCCTTTAACTTTATATTCTCTTCTTCGAGACCACCAATGGAGTCATCCAATGCATCGTTGGTTGCTCTATGGATTTTGGAAATATGGGAAAGTCGCATATTTTTTAGGTTAACCTATGAAGGAGATTTCCCCTTTTTATTCTTCATATCACTCTTCTCAATAATTGATTTTTTAGATTCATTGTCAAAGACAGTGCTCTGAAATACAAACGAATCTTCTTCATTGAAGGTCTCATTCTCAACAATTTCCAACGACAGATTTTGGTGAGCCGTGCCTCCTGGATGATCAATGTTAGGAAATATTTTCTCGATGTCATCCTCAAGCTACATATCTTCAAGGCAAAAATTGTTGATGTCATTTTCGACATGATGCTCCTCTTCCTCTTGTATAATATTCTTCCTCTTCTTCCTCAGAGGAACTTTATGTGAGCTTTAAATTTTTCCTGGAGGGGGGTTCTTGTCTCCTCCTTCACCTGAACTAGTGTTGATTACCTTCTTAGATGGGTTGGCCGCTGGAGCATTTCTCTGAGATGTTGTTGTCTTGGGAGTAACAGTTGGGGATTGATAACTCTTCTCGTTGGGACCCTTTCCCTTTTTCTTGTAGAATTCATTGGTACTAAGTACCGTTTCCAAGTCGTCAGTAGTGTGAATAGGAGTTCCCAATCTATTATCTCCTTCTTCTCCTAGAATAGAGTGGATACATGAATTGCTAAAACCCACTGTTAACATATGTTCCACAAAAATTATGTTAGGGTCAAACCCTTTTCTCTTTTCATCATACTTGAGAATCAAGTTGTGGAAGTGGTTTGCAAATTCATCAATTTTGTTCATATTTCTGAATACAAAGTCCCCAATTTTCCAAGGCAAGGGTATGAACTTATTTTTTCATTTCTCGTGAAAAAAGTGCAGCCATAAATGATATTAACTTGCAACTTCTGTAATAAGCATTCTGTCGGATATATGGCATGGAAGAAAGTAGGGATTTTCTTTAGAGCCAAAAATCCTGATAACATTGTAGTTGTCCATTTGCTCCAAAGTCCCCTTTTTATCCAGGAATTTACTCACCCGGGCGGATATCCTTGGGGTATCTTTTCCAAACAACAATCCTTTAAAAAATGAGATAAAATTGTTTAAGACTTCATAAAAATGCAGGGAAGCTTTGTGCCTCCACAATGCTTGGTACCAAAAATTCACTGGATCAAATTCAAAATTCACCTTCTTGCATATAGACAATTTAGGAAATTGACAACAATGTGCTATCGCGGAAACAAAATAAGAGGCCATAAAGAATTTCTTATCCTTTTTATACTGAGTCAGTTGGGAAGATATTTCAATGGAAATTAACTTCCCCCAATAAAAAATGGTCTTCTCCTTGACAGTAAAATATAAGATGTAAATAATCATGCAGGAAATGCTGGCAGTATTTTCTTGGCCAGTCACTTTGGTGTATAACCAAGCGATTTCCCGAGAGGGGTTTTTGAACAAGTTTAATTGCAACCTAGTAATATCTTCAGTGATGGTTGCAGGATTCTCCAAGATTTTAGGTAAGAGGTCCAGGGCATTGCCATGATTTCTCAAGAAGTCCATACAATATTCACCTTTGAAAGTGAGTGTTGGCTCTAGGAGCTTTAAGATTTTACGGAATACTTGAGGTGACAGAGATATAGGAGAATGGTTTTGTAGTTGAACTATCCGCTGACTTGGTATATATTTATCATCACACCCAGAGACCAGTTCCTTGTTGTCGAAAACCTCATGAACACAACCTGCACGAGCAATTATGGAGGTCTAGATTACTTCCTTTTGAGCGAATGGAGATGAATCGTAAGAGTAGGCTCTAGACCAGTGAAAGTTATGGTACTCACATCCAAAAGTGTTCAAAGTATCTCTGCAGAACTGATGTCGAGTTGTTGTTTCTATAAGTTGATGAGAGTGTTCTTTTAATCTAGATAATATTAGAAATGAGCGCTTGGGAGAGATAATATAATCTTCCGCAAATCATGATTTAATGAAACTTAATGAGAAATATCCTCGAGCCCTTCGCTTATTAATGACGATCTTTACATAACTTGCATGTTGAGTTGTTAGCATTAAACCATACTAAATACATGTTGGGAAAAGTGCGAAGGTGGCAGGGACGGACAAGAGAAGGTGGCGGGGATGGACAAGAGAACTTAGGATTTGGGAAATTTTGTGACCCTGCCAACCCGGGAACCTACAAACCCGCGGTCGCGAAAGGTCAAAAATTGGATAAGTTTTGTAATGCAGTCAATTTAAATCAATACGAGACATATGAGATACTTAGGAGCTCGGGCAGTCCGATGGTCAAAATGTATATTGCAGATATTTTGTGTACAAACTGTATATCGTGGAACATGGGATATGAAAGCTTTGAACTCGTGAACCCGCAACTGCAAAAATGGATAAGTATAGAATGATGTGGTGGTCGGTCGGACTCGTGATATGGGAGTATGGATGAAGATGAGGATTTGTGAGTCTGCCAACCCATGAACTCACCATTTTCGAAAAAATGATTAAGTATAGTAACTAGAAAGGGAGAATAGAAGTGAGAAAATAAAAGGGTAATTTGGGTAAGTATAGAAGAGGGGAAAGAAATGGACTAAAGGAAATGGGAAAATAGAAAAGGGGAGGGAAATCAAAGAAGCGGGAAATGATCTCAACAATTGGCTCCAACTGTGGGATGATAACCCCCAGTGGGTTGTCAAGAATCCATAATCTTTATGACCAGGTGCTTCTGTTTGTTGGGCTTTGGAGTTAGAGGTAAGGATATACAAACTGAAAAATAAAATTATGTACAATTAGAATGATAAAGTCTTAGGAGAAAAAACCTTTCAAATGTTGTCTGTTGATAGGAAGAATTAGTATTTTTCCCTTCATGTCTTGAAGCATATAGGAGTTAAAACCCGAGATATTTTCGATGATATATGGCCCAATCACTAGTGCTTTGAAATTTGTATGTATCGATGGTTTCTCCTTGGCCTTGTTCCAAAGTAACACCAGCTCTCCCTTCTAGAAATTCTTTACAGTTGTGCTCTGATCAAAATATATTTTGACACTTTGTTTCCTCTAAGAAGTTTGATTCAAGGCTTTGCTTCGTTCTTCTTCCAATTTTAACAATTGGTTGATCCTCCTTTGAATTGGTGAACTCTCACTACTACATATTGTAAAAATTCTGACGTTTTATTTGCAGCGTTATGGACAAAATTGTCCATATTGTCGCAAAATAAAGGAAATTTATAAAAAAAAAATTTCATGTTTCCCGATAACGTTGCTCTTGCCACGTTAACGTCGGTCTTGCCACGTTAACGTCACTCTTGCCACGTTTTCCACTGGAACGTCTCTCTTGCCATGTTTTCCACTGGAACGTCTCTCTTACCACGTTTGTGAAGATGTATGTCGCAATTGCCACGTTAACGTCGATCTTGCCACGTTAACGTCGCTCTTGCCACGTTTTCCACCGGAACGTCGCTCTTGCCACGTTTTCCACTGGAACGTCACTCTTGCCACGTTTGTGAAGATGTATGTCGCAATTGCCACGTTAACGTCGATCTTGCCACGTTAACGTCGATCTTGCCACGTTTTCCACTGGAACGTCTCTCTTGCCACGTTTGTGAAGATGTATGTCGCAATTACCATGTTAACATCAGTCTTGCCACGTTAACATCTCTCTTGCCACATTTTCCACTGGAACGTCTCTCTTGCCACGTTTTTGAAAATGTATGTCGCAATTGCAACGTTTGCAAAACTAGGTTTTCCCCTCCAACGGTCACCTTAGTATGTTCACCAAGTCAAAATACCAACGGTCACTTAGGACTTTTTTACGTTGGAATTGCGACGTTACGAAATCTATAAATATGTTGCATTTGACGGATGTTGTGACAAGTTTGCTATAATAACGACGCTTCAAAAAGGGTTTGCGGGTCTTCTCAGCGAACAAAAAATAAATATTTGTTTCAGTATAAGTCTGTGGAGAAGAATGTCAAAAAATATTAGAGCTGGGAAAAAAATTAAAGAGGGTGAAAAGGGTGACGGTAAATGTTATTTCCCTTACAAAAATTGTTTTACTAGACGTCCCGAAAGAGTTTTAATAGCAACAGTGAAAAAACATTGTAGAAAATATGGGCACATGGACGGGGGATCAAATGAATATCGTCCGATGGTATATACATTCATTATCTGTTTTAATATTTATTATATTCTCAAATTTTATAATGTTTTATACATGCACTAATTTTTCATGATTGTTTGTAATTATAAAGTTAGATTTGCCCCCTAACTTTATGCACAAAGCACCAAGTAGTAGCAGAAATGATGTTGTAGTACAAGATGAAGAACTTGAAGCAGATAATGAAGATCAAGTTAATGATTCCATGGAAGTAGATGACAATAATAACATAGCTCAAGTTGATGAGACAAATCAAATGATTCAAGGCTTATTCGGTCATCCAGATGAGGATCATGGGGACAGTAGTGATGGTATTTATGATGAACCTTTGATTGAAAAGGAAAATAAACGACTTTATAAAGGGTCAAGAGAAAATATTCTCTCCACTACATTGTTGCTGGTGAATTTGA
>ML793148.1:34870-60383 GCA_009831015.1 Picea engelmannii
TAATGACAAATAAATATCTAGGTAATCAAGACTAATTCACGATGAGACAAGTTGCATTGGACAAGGGAAATGATAAGGATTGAAGGCCAGGGAGAAGAAGATGCTAAACAAAGAAATTCATTGGCAGATGGCTAATCCTTGAAATCACTACTAGGAATTCCCATTTGTCATACCTTATGAAACACCATAATCAAACAACTAGCACACTATTCTGATAACGATCATTGTGAAACCCTAAAATAACAATCAATTACAAAATATTTCTATTAAAAACAACACAACATAGTAAACAAACATTTATTAGATCCGGGTGTTAGTAGGTAGAGTTGTAGGTTCAAACCAGGTGTAGTCATTTTCACTAGCATGCAATGGCTCATGCAAAAACTAAGCTATGGATAATGCAATATTTTGAGTCCACGAAAGGAGAAAACATAGAGTTTTCATTAAAACAAAGATTTGAAAGATTCATCCTAGGGAGAAAAAAATTATAGACAAATAAAATGAGAATAAGTAGTACCCTTGCTACAATGTAGACACACAGTTCCTAATAATATTGTCATCATCCTCTCCACTTTCCTTGCTCTTATCTAAACGGAATATTATATGAGTTAGAAATTTTTTAATTAAAGATCTACACCATCTCAAAATTTCCAATCCTAATCCAACAACAATCCTCATTCTTGGCCATCTTTTTGTTCTCAATTATCATTGTTGGAGGCCAAACTATCTCATCCTCTAATGCCTTCAACTTTTGCTTTTGATAAATGGTGGGAGTAATCTCCATAGTGTTAACATCACCCATGGATGAGACAACAATTACACAATAGATAATTTGATATTACAACATGATACTTCAATGAACCTACTAAAACAATAGCGAATTGATCCAACCAAATGCTAATTCGATGAACCCACTAAATTTATGTACATACCAACAAACATGGGAAATGAGAACATACGACACAATAAAAATATGGGAATCAAACTTAATATTATATGCCTCAACTCCATACTTTCTAGTGTAATAAAAACATAGAATCCACATGTTGAAGGCCACTGGGAATGTCCTACTAAATAAACCATTTCCCTCTATAAATCCCCTCATACAAATCCTTAGGAATCACACACCAACATCCTCCAATGGTAGACCTGACGCCAAACAAATCTCTACCGAAAATGAATATAATGTTTAACAATAGTCCCTATTGAACACCACAAGTAGAAGGGACATAAAAAATCAGGACACTAGCAGAAAAACTTCTACATTTCGGGGGATGGGAGGGGTGTGCAACTAGGGTTTTCCTGGCCTCAGACCCCTTGTTCTGTTTCCTCTGTTGGATTTCATGTGGTAGTTTTCATGTGGTAGTCCTCCTTCACCACCAAAATTATTTATCCCCGACCTTTCTCTATTGTGGTGCTTTCTCCAGGGTTTTTACTTTGTGTCGAGTATTCTTTCATTGTTTGTTGTGGATCGGGATTTTGCCGGTGGTCAGGTTTCTACGCGTGCTGGTGCGGTCCTCCTGATTTTGCTGTGCTCTCGCCACAAATATATCCATATGATATTGATGGATTCTGTTCATGCAGATCATGCTATATTCTGCTCAGATCACCCTTCCCAGGCTCCAGATCTGGGTTTCTCTTGGTGGTAGGGAGGGTTTCTGTGCTCAAGATCCTCTTCTTCTTGCACCCTCTTTTTTATCTCTACAATTTTTTCATTTTGGGCCGCCGACGCTTTCATGGCGAATCTTTCTCCTCTCTCTTGTAGGCTTATGAGATGTCTCCATTGGTTTCTCCTTTAAGTCACATGGCCGTTGTCAGGGTTTGATGCATGCTATTGGTCTCAAGTTCTTGACTTTATAGTTTGCAATATGAGTTCAAACTTTATGTTGTTAGGGTACAAAGTCTTTGTTCCTTCTCTTTCTTGAGATGGTTAAATTTCGCTTAGACCTGGTCCATCCCGCCTTAGGATTATCTTTGGAGGGTTGCATAGTTGCCCGCTCTCAACAAGGGTTTTTTGGGGTCCACCTTCATCATTTTACATTTATTTTCTCTGTTTCACGCTAACACGTTCAAGGTTTGATGTATACTCAGCTAAGAGTCATTTCGTTTGGGTTTATGGTGCCTCGTCTTCTTAGTGGTGGGTTCAAATCTTCGAGGTCCTTAGGTGGGGCATGCAGTGTTGATTGGTTGTTGGTCAACACTTTGAGGTCCTCCTATTGGGCGTGCAACTATTTTACTTCTTAGTTGTCTTGTTGGTTGCTGGTGCCTCTCTATGGTGTTGTTGGTTTGATATTTATATACCGCTTTGACCTGGTCCATCCGGTCTTCAGAGTTTCTTCGGGTTTTCGTTGTCGGCTTTTTCCTCATGTGATGGGGGCTCAATTTTCTAATTTCTTCTTCAGCTCATGTGTGGGTCTATGAGACCTTTATTGTATTCATTTTATGTGTATATTTACCCTATTTATTGTCCCTTTCAGGGTTTTTACCCTCTTCTTGGAGGAGATGTGCTTAGTGCACCCACATAATGTAATTTGGTTCTCTACAAATGAATAAAATTACGTTTTTTTTTTGGAAAAAAAATAGTCCCTATTGTTTTTTATAATTGTTAGGATATTGCAAAATGGGTTTCCTAGAGGCCTCTTCTCTAATCCATTATCGAAATGGGTGCTCAAAGTCCCATTTCCCCACTCATCCTCATCATATATTTCTCTCCAATCACGGTTGCAAAAACACCTTGTTCTCTAGTAGTTTTCTCAATTGGTTGGAGGGTTTGATTGGGAGAGATAGAGAGGAATGTGTTTTTTTTTCAATTGTTTTTTTTTAAATATTATAATATAACTATATTGTGTTTTCTTTTTCAACTTTCAAGTTTATATAATATAATTTACATGTTTTATTGTATTCTATATAATTTGTATATTATAAATATAATTAAGTTATATCTATTATAATACATGAGTTTTGAGGTCATGATGGTAAGTTTAGGGTCATCACAGACTTGCAAGTTTTAATTTTTGATCCTCAATTCACAAACTTGAATCATGTTGACTCCTTTGGATGAAGACTGCAAAGAAGTGGATTACAAGGAGGATGATTCCCCTAGCCCCACGCCCATGTTTAGGTGCTAACAAGAATTGATAGAGATATGGTGTAATAACAAGATCATAAATGATGAGAAAGGTTTAGATGATATGGTTTACGTTCCAACTAGAGATGAGACAAGTGGAAATTATGCAAGAGAAGTGGAATTTATAGAAAGGACATAGTCTTCAAGGTCCTCGGTTGAAGGAATACGGGAGGGAAAGGGTATTTTGTTTCAGACTTCTTAGGATGAAAAATTAGGGCTTTCCTACAAGCAATCCTTTTGTTCTTTGTTATAAAGGTTAAGAAATAGTTCATTGTAAATAATTAATCTTCCTTTTGGTAAACCAAAGATGAGTTTGAATCAGGGTAAAGAATATCTCTATCTGATGAAAAGAAGAGAACAAGTGGTAATTATGTTCCATAAGTAAAGGTCATCCTTAGAGATTTTTGAAAAAAAAAAACAAAAACAAAAACTTGTAAATGTATAAGGGTGAAGTTAGAGAAAGTAAAAATCACAGTAGATTTGGATGTAAGTGTAAGTGAAGTGGAATAGTTGATGAATAGGGTGCTTATTTATTATTTCACAGAGAATTTTTTTTGAAGGGGAAACCCTAAAGCTTTGGATGTTTGATTACTAGAGGGAGATTTTAGATATTCCTTGGTATTCCATCTCCTAATCCAATATTGATTTGTTTCTTGGTAAAAAATTCAAAGGATGTTCAATCTCTTCTCAATCAGGACTACAAATGGGGGACATTGGGTATGTGCTTGATAAAAAAATGGAAACTAGACTTCAACTAGAGGAAACAATCCTCTTATATCCATCAAATTTGTGTTTTTCTTCCAAGACTCCCTTTATAACTTTGGAATAGAAATATCTTGGAAGGAATTTGGGGATCAATTAACTATTTCATATCCCTAGAATACAAGTTTGAGGTAAAGGAGGACATGAGGGTGATTAAAATTCTAGTGGAGATTGACTTGATATAGGGGTTTCCCTTAGAGATGGAAATTAAGTGGGGGTCCCTAGTTGTTTTTCCAAAATCCATGCTTTCGGAAATTCCCTTTTAGATGTAGAGTTTTCCTTGAATTAGGCCATTTATGGGATGAATGGAAAATCTCGAAAGGATCCTTCCTTTGGAACAAAAAAAAAGTATGGGTAAAGAAATCTAGTGCTCCTAGAGATTTAAGGCCTAGAATGGATAATTTAGGGGGGTAAGAAGATTTCAAATGGTTAGAATTTAGAGCCTCCTTCTTCAATGAAAAATGATTAAAATTGGTCTCCTTCAAAGTAGTTGAATCTCACCCAATATATCCAAGCAAAGAAGATCATGCAAGTACAACATTCGGGTCACCAAGGTATGAATACATTATACTCACCTCTATGATTTCATGCAGTTCATGTAGATTCACCCTCTATTGATGAGTGCTTGGAATATGAAATTTTTCTCCCTCTCCTCAAATTCGTAGGACCATGGATGACCCTATCTCTAATGGCTTACCTCATATTTATCAAAAATCTATGTATAAATAATATGATCCAATAGTTGTGTGTTGTCCCTTAGGATAAGTATCAATCCCTCCTCTCCTCTTCAATGGCCCTGGAATTTAGAACATCCTTGAGGGAAATATTAAAGAGGTTCACCCAAATCTAATCCCGTTAGAAAACAATGCTTGAAAAAAACCTCAAAAACCACCTTTAAAATTCCATTACCAACTAAGGTAAAAAAAAGGATCTACTAAGGAATCATGTTCCATGAACTTACAAGAAGTACAACTAGATCCCCTATCCTCATGAAGACCAAGACATCTAGTTCAAAAGTCAATATGTGAAAAATAGCTACATGAATTGTTGACCCAATTATACTTGGAAAACATTTCCCGACTACCTACAAAGAGATACAAATAATCACACTGTATCGAATGAACAATTGAAAAATCTATTTAATAACATCTACATATGCATATAGATATTTGTATGGGGGCCATTTCTAGTTTTTGTGCATCGAGGCTGGTTCTTGAGATCTTAAACATCATGAAAGGAGTAACACTGACGTCTTAGGTCCTAAAACAATATTTCATGGCTCATCGACCATGAAAATAGTTTGAAAATACCACACATGCCCTATAAAGGGAATCGTTAACCTATATGTGTCGTATGGGAACCATTGTCATATTTTGTGCACCATGGATGGTTCTCGGGGCCATGGACATCGTTCATAGGGCCTAAAAGAGGATTTTATGGATCGTGGACCATGGAGATGATCCAAAATCACCACACAACCCTTGTGAAACAAATCAATATTGGTCTACATGTGTTGTATAATTTTCATTGAGAGGCTTTTCACATAGAGGATAAGGAAGACAAAAGTATAAGAAAGCATGTGCATAACAACATAGAGGAAAATAAAACTTGAATATCCATAAGGAGATAAAGAGATAGAATTTGAGAACAAAGACATGGAGCCCATTGTTGTATTGTATGGGATGTAAAGAGTTATTTATTTAAATCAATAAAATAAATATAAAAACATGGAGATGAAAGAGAGAGATGACCATTTTTTTATAGACCAGACAACATATGGAACCAATTTGTAGGTGGTTTTCTGTTATAGAGTTTCATCTTGGATAGTGTAGGTCATCTTATTTTTCCCATCTTGTTTGGGCATGGCTTGATAAACCTTTCTAGGATCACCTCCAAAAGGTTAAAAGGTTAAAAGGCCAAATCCAGTACTAACTAGTACATAGACTTCCATTGCTCACAAATGTATCTCATTCAACAATGCCAATGTATAAAAAGCCTAATAAAAATAGGTGATAATCAAGATGCAATCAACGTTGAAAATACAAACCCTTGTACTCAGTGGAGACAATAGAAAAACTAAAATTCAACCACCCTACTAATGACCCATGGCCAATGTTCAAGCAAACCTCTTATGTGTTGTTGAGCATAAGAAATACGAATTAGAAGAAAGTGCATAGTATTTAGAGGAAGTTTCCTAAGAAAAGTGATGATGCACTTCACCTTGTTTCTATGTTGACAGACTCATAAACCCCAATTTTCGAGCAAGCAACCACCTATAGTGATTGCCTTGTTTCTATGTTAGTTGAATCATAGGAAACCCCAATTTTTAACCATGCAACCACACCCACATTAATTCCATATTAGCTATAGATGATTCTATTACAAGGCTATTCTTGATGGTTAGTTGAATAAGTATTTTAGGATCAAGTTTTACACCCCAACCCCCATCCCTTTAGTGTTTGAGCCTAGTCTCCAACTGAATACTAAACCAATAACCAAAACTATTGACTTAATACACTAACCTAACTTGTGAAATTAAACAATGCACCTAAATTGAAAGCTAACCTAATTTAGTTACCAACTAACCTAATATATACAAATTGAGTGGGCCTAATGTTTAAGAACATGTGTTTCCTCCTAAGAGGTCACAAGTTCAAATCCAGAGGGTGGTAGGGTATGTATACCTCCGTATACTTTACCAGTCAAATCGCTGGGCGGAGGGGGTCCCTTGTCCCACAAACAAGGGGGTATCATACACTGATTTGGTGTGGCTTGGTTGTGACCTTAAAAATATATTATTATTATTATTATTATTATTATTATTATTATCTAAATACAAACACCTAATCCCTAACTAGCCCCTAATACCTGAATTCCCTCTATGGCACTAACAACAACTTTCCTTATCCCCAAATGAATCACTAATTGACCACTAGTATATAACCCCCTAATCCCTAAAAACAAACCCTAACCACTCACCCACTAATCCGTAACCCCCTAAATTCCTAACCCATAACAACTTACCAACAAACCCTTATCATGAATTGGCACCACTTAACCATTAATACTTTAAACCCCCTAATCCATAACCCATTAACCATTAACCTAATTTCTGAAAACCCACTGGCCTATTGCATGTTTAACCACTAATTGACCCCAAACCACTTACCCATTAACCACACTTGATCTATAACCCCTATACACCCCCTAACCCTTTACCCATTAACATTAGACCTTAATCTACAACGATGTATAACACGCTAACCTAACCTATGCATCAAAACCTCTAACCTAACCTATGCATCAAAAAATCTAACCTAACCTTGAAATAAACCTAATAAAGTAACCCACTCACCCAATTCACATTATCCACACACCTATTCCCTAAGTAGCCCCTAATTCCCTCTAAAAAATAAATTTTAGCTATAATTGATCCAAAATGCATCTATGAACAAGTTTGTAGAATGTTGGTCTTAGGTGATAAAATATAGAACAACAAGACAGGACAATACATGAAATAATTTTGTCAAAAATGCCTCAATCCATAATCTCTCTCATTATATCATTTCAATAATATAAATATATAATACAAGAATGAAACCACCTCAGTTGATCTCACATCGACACCTCATCGAGAGATAAAGTAGGAGGAGGCAAAACATGAATCTAGAAACACACTTAAGACAAAAACTATATCCTTAAATGTGAAATACATTAGGTGTTGGTCTAGGAATTCATAATTGTATAAGATTTATATGCTAACATTACCCCCCTCAATCATAAGTTTGAACAATAATACCAATAATGCAACATAAACTGGTACTATCACCAAATCTGGATGCTGAAAACTCTGGAAAATATCACCGTGAAAACATGTGAACCAGAATGCCTATAATTTTTTCACTGATGTGAACTCCAATATGATGAGAATGAACTAAGAGAACTAAATCAACTTCAAGTCTAACACATCCCTAAAAATTCCTAATGAATCAATCAAATGCCAAACTACAATGTAGAATGATCCAACTGTCCTCTACTAGGTCGAATGACCATGCAACTGAACAAAATGTCCACATCATTGTTCTCAAAATCAACATCACAATCATGTATCATGTGTAAATTGCAATACATTAAACCATAATTCTGTCAAAATTTTCCATCTATAGACTGTAGTTTCCCGTATGGCATATTTTTTTTTTTTGTCTTCTTTCTACAGACCACGGTTTCCCATCTAGCATATTTGTTTTTGATTTTGTTTTCGAAACTTTCAGTCGAACAACCATCTTCAATTCCCTCCTTTGTCAGCTGAAAGGAGAGACAATAGGTGGTTTTTGTTTGACCACAAACCATTTTCAATTGATTTATGAACTCCCCCCTGAAGGTGAGTTACATCATTTTACTCCCCACTTTGAGGCTCAAGAGAGTACTATACTCATTTCACTATCTGTTGCAAGACATGTGTTTACTTGAGATTGAATTCTTTGGTAAGATTGAAATAATCGTTGTTGATGACCATTGACAAGGACAAAGCCACCAATAGTGTACTTTTAATGTTGCATATTTCTTCAATGTCAAATATCTATTCGATGAATTATTTGACTTGCCAGAATTTTGACAAGGATGGAGATCAAAACACTGACTCTCCATGTGAACAATGTGATTGCAATGTTGTCATTTTGTTAGGTATGTGTTATATTCTTTGAAAAATTGATCCCATGTACTATACGTTGATATGGGATCAAAGGGGGTACGAAAAAAAAAAAATTGGTCCATTTTTGGCCGTTTTTTGCTTCTGGTTTTAGCGGTTTTTTCGGCAGATGGTTTTTTGTCAATGGTTTTTTTATTCTGGTTAAGTAATTAGGGTTTTTGACTAATCTAGGTCAATGTATTAGGTTTTTGGATGTTGCGGGATCCTATATGTATATTGTTTTGTAAACAATGAAGAAGATGGTGAATAGAAGATTAGAGGTGTGGCTCTAAACAGGTTGCCGATTTTCCCGGTTTGGGTTTCAAAGGTAAAATATGTGTAATGTGTGTGTGTGCCATTGTATCTTTTTTATTTTTATTAAGAATATGTTTGCAATAATTAATTGTACAAGGTTAAAATCTACACATTTAGCATTATGATGTTGAACTGAAATAGGGGAAGTTAAATCTTCTTGAAGGAATCTTGCACTGATGAAGTGTATTCGTTTGGAATAATTTGGAGTATGAAAAGTTACTTCCTTATCATATTTGATACATATTATATGCTTGTTATTCCTGATTTCTTCCCATGGTATGATGGTTGGCTTGGAAAGAGAAAGTCAAACTTGTTCATGCACAACTTCATCATCATCTACACTTGCATCTAAAGTTGGCTCACTATGTTTCTCATGAGTTGATTGTTGATCTAAATCACCATCATTATCACCTTCATAAAGAGGGTTGTTCTGAACAAAAAATAGTTTAGAATGCATCACTAACTATTGGCTTTTGAGATCCTTGATTTCATCATTCAATGGTTGGGATTGAGATTGTAGAAAATGTATCTTCATCTACATGACTCATAACATTTTCCAATGTTTCAATGGCCAGTATGAACAAATTGTTCTCAATTGTTTCCAATAAAGTTTCCAATAAGGAAACCAACACCATGATTTTGGTCATCATTGTTCACACTTGTTTATACATGCTCGCTTGAACTCACTTACTTGAATTTACTTGCTTGAACTTGTTGGCTTGCACTTCATGCTTGCTTAATTTTGCTTCCAGAAAGTTGAGGGTGTTGGATACTACCGAAAATGCACCCCAATTCATGATTATTACAATGGTTTGAGTTTCAACCACTCAACCTTGTTAATTTTGACTCATAATTTCAACGAGGACTCAGAATTACAATGACTCAATTAAGTCGTGGGTGTTGGGTTCAACCGAGAATTAACCCTATACAATTCAACTCTATTTTGAAACTTAAAGAAAGAACTATTGTAAGTACAATTCAACTTGATCAAATATTCTTACAAAAAACGTTGTCTGCAAGTTACAATTGAACTTCAAATGCTCCACGATGTCTTGAGTTCATAAACTTCTCCTTTCAATATTAGTTCGATTTGTCCATTGTTTATGTAGTCAACAACTCGAGTGCTTGATTATATGTTACAACTACTTGATTGCATGTACTTAATTGTGTGCACTTGCATTTCATTAACTTGCCTTGTATTTTTTGTGTGTTGTATTGTGTTATATGATAGATTACCATTGTAATGTCAAAACTAGACACCATAAATGAGTAGCATCAAGAATCTTTGCACCATCACGCAAGTGAAAAGAAGCTTGGCAATGGTGAAGCAGAATGAGGTAATGGGAAACTTCAGTGACAAAAAAGAGAGATATGATAGAAACCATTGGATTTTTCAACCACAAAGAAAATCATGCAACTTGATGAGGCCGTTGTGTGAATATTTTATACAGAACCTTCTCAAATTATGAAGAGTATTGTGAGAAAAGAGTAGAGGATGCAAGATGAGCAAGACAAAGACTGGATGTTCTCTTTACCATCTTGCGTTCTATACTCTTTGATGAGAAAGGTCAATTGTAGTATTTAGCTACCTGCTAATGCTTCAATAAAATTCTAACTTCATTGTTAATCCACGTATCTAAAACTTAATTAACAAAAATTGAAGCAAAATTTTTCAATTTTCTTTTCCTTTAAACAATAAAGGATCATCGTACCATTGAATCACTATCCAACGTGATGGAGTATGTCTTCTAGGGATCTCCTCTTACACCAACTGCATCACTTCGCTACGACCGAATTCGATGGCTGGAGATCCATAGGGGGGTCAGTTCTGTGTGGTTGAGTGTAGAGGGGCGTCATATGAGTCAGATCCAATCAATTTCAACATTGGGTGAAATGCTGGTGCGATCTACACACGATTTTTCTTAGGGATGCAAGGATTTAGATCTGGTTGACCATTGTTGGTGTAATCTGTCAAACCCAGGGCTGGATCAAATTGAATAATTGATGGAGAAACAAACAATGACTATCTGGGACAAATTGATCCATGATTTTTTGAATATAAGGATTCAAATATCATTAGTAGATAGAATGCAGATCCATGAACAAATGTGTGAGAAGATGGTGAGAACAAGCTACCAAACATGTCATCCAATAAGTCAAGCATATTAAACTAGATCAAAAGAATTATGACCTTTTTATTTCCATTGGATTTGCATATACCATCGAGCTTGAATTCTTCCCCATCCATGAAAACTACCATTAGTAGCATACATTAGTGTTGATATTAGTAGCATTAGAAAGTATTTTTGCACACAAAGTATAATGTTTTAATTAAAAAAAATATTAAATACTTTATTTTAATTAAATGAATTATTAAAGTAAAGTAATTTTATTAGGGAGTTGAGTTTTATTTAAAGAAATGTTTTGATTAGCATTAGTAAATTAAATAATATCCATTGATCTCAAGTGAGGTGAGAAGTAATCTCAATCCTCAATCACTTTGGAGATTAGGGTTTGGTCATAACTCAATCTTATAAAAGCAAGGCTAGGGTGAAGGAGAAGACATTTGATACTTGACGACTTGTGCGCGAGACATAGTTGGATCATGAAGGACTATGATTCAAAGAGATCTTGGATAGATGGAGAAGGACTTCCATCTAGAGATCAAGTCAAGGAGAAGCGAGAATAGAGACAACTGCAAGTGGGTTAAGGTCGAGCCGTACAAAGTTTTTTGTACATTCCTTGAGGTTGTGTACATGGGTTTCAGTGGAGACATGCACGTATATGCAGGTTTGCATAAGGAAATGTGTGTACATCTCGAAAAACATGCTATATCTCGGTTGTACAACAGAGAAAAAATTGTTAGGTTTGTCTGTAGTTGTATTTCTTTCAGTGGGCCATTGGGAACCTTGATTTTATTGATTTTATCATAATAAAATCATCTCAATACTGGTTTTCCCTCTGATGTTTTTCCATGGGTATCTACCCAAAAATATTGATGTTTATGTGTGCATGATTTGTTTTCCAATATTGTTTCCACTACCTTTAATTGAGTTGAATATTCCAGCAATGTATATTGTTTTATGAGTTGTTAATCCAATTTACAGTAAGGAAATCACTATATAACAAGATACCTAGGTGTTGGAGTAAGGATTTCAACATGGTATAAGAGTACATGATCTGAGA
Organism: Picea engelmannii; assembly: GCA_009831015.1. Lineage (NCBI taxonomy): Eukaryota > Viridiplantae > Streptophyta > Pinopsida > Pinales > Pinaceae > Picea > Picea engelmannii. The sequence goes on from ML793148.1 coordinate 46,948, forward strand.
AGAAGCCAAACATCATATCCATAACAATTGATAACAAATCTACCAGATCTGTAGGATATCTTAGCAGATCCCTAACCAACAAAAATAAATCGAAGGACAAATTTCAGGGAAATACCCGCACTAAGGCAGAGCTAGGGTTTTCAATCGTACAGAGTTGTACGTAGGTTGCAGATGGAACAAGAGCATACATACATGAGTTTCTTTGGAGACTGCCACATACATTCATGGGTTTCAACAAGGAAAGTCGTGTACATATGTGGGTTTCAGTGGTGACAGGTGTGTACAAGTTCGTACAAGTCAGTACATGGGAAATTTCAGTTGTAGGTTATTTCCAGGGAAGTTTATAAAGTCTAAGGGATGGAATCAACAAGTATGAGAGTTGAAGACAGATTGAATGGAGCATCCAACTTCATATCTTGGAAAACAAGAGTTACTTTGGCATTAAAGGAGTATGACCTTTGGGAGTTTGTGGACAAAGCACATGTTCCACCGACGTATTTGGAATCTTTGGAAGCTCACGAGAAGAAGTAGATCAAAGTTGAGAGGGTTATATTAGATTCAGTGAAGGATTATCTAATTCATCACTTATCTGAGAACAATATGGCCAAAGAGATGTTTGATTCCTTGGTCGGTTAATTCCAGAGCACTAACATGAATAGGAAGATGGTCTTACAAAATAAACTCAGATCTGTGCAAATGTCTAGATCTGACAATGTTACCATATATTTCACGAGGATCACTCAAGTACGTGATCAACTTGCATCCATAGAGGAGAAAATGGAGGACGTAGATCTCGTGAATGTTGTATTAAATGGTCTTTCCAAGTCATGGGAACCATTTGTCAAGGGAGTCTACACTCAGGAAAAAATCCCAAATTGGCAGAAGCTTTGAGATGATTGCATCCATGAAGAGATTCAGGAGGAGTCTCAGAGTAGAAAGCATGGAAGTAGTGATGAGAACTTGTCTCTTGTCAACAAGATAAATAAGGGAAAAGGAAAGAGTTCTAGCAAGGAGGGTAACAATGATGGAGGGTCATCACAACCAGGAACGAAGAAGGACTTGAGTAAAATCAAGTGGTTCTCATGTCATAAGAATGGAAATTATGCATCTTAATGTCTAGAGAAGAAGAAGGGAAAAGGAAATACACAGACAATAGCAACATCAACAGAGACACAACTAGATGAGTTTTCAACGAAGTTTGAGAAGGATTTATCACTAGTTTCTTGCCTTTCTACTAGCACAACTACTAATAGTGCTTGGTTCTTGGATAATGGTGCATCTCGCCATATGATAGGATCATGGGAGCTATTTAGTAGTTTGACGAAGAGGGATTGAAATGCTCATGTGGAGCCTTGTGATGATGCCAAGTATGCAATGAAGGGAGAGGGAACAATTATGTTCTAGATTGAGTCAAGAGGTTTGTTGGATTCCTGGGATGTGCTTTGTGTACCAAGATTGAAGAAGAATTTTTTCTTAGTCTCAGTTATGGAGGACAAGGGTTTTTTCATTACTTTTCATAGAGGGAAAGTACTCATACGTCTAGAGAAGTCAATCCCAGACACAACAGTGGTCGTTAGGGTTAAAGAGGGAACTTTATACATGTTCAAGATTTGGTACATGACATTGAAAACCTATGTGAGTTATGGTACAGGAGGTTGGGCCACCTACACTACATGGCATTGTCGATTATGAGGGGGATTGTTACAGGTCTTCTAGATTTTAGTATTGAGAAGGAAGGAGTGTCCAGAGAGAGTGCACTTGACAATAATTCCAAGGATTATTTTCCTAGCAGGGAGATTAGTTCCAAGGGGATATTGGATCTCATCCAATTAGATGTAAGTGGGTCGATGTAATTAGCATCAGTGCCGGGATCATCATACTATGTGACATTTATTGATTGCTTTTCCAGAAAAATTTGGATCTTCTTTATGAAGACTGTTATCGCACAGTTTGTAGTTGGGAGTAAAGGCTAGAAGGTAGAAGGCCAAACTGGCATAACAGGAACCTATCCCACCCAATGTCACCATGATGGGATGGTTCTTTATCTTTAGGGAGGTGAGGCTTGGGGGAGACGTCCCCGGTGACCTGGGGTTTTGAAGAGGCTAAAAAAATAATTAAACAATGACAAGTTTCCCCCTTCACAGATCGCCACCAAAGCAGATAGTCTGGCCTATAGCCAATAAAGACAACCAAGTAGGATCCTTGATTGAGAACAAAGAAACAATAAACTTGATATATGCAGGCTTTGGTTAGTACTTCATATCAATCAAGAACTATCTGATATTCAATATAAGCAATTTGAAAGTAAATGTTGACAAAGTCAATGTTTACACAATAGCAATGAAAAGATAATGTCACTTCGCTAATAAATACTAGAACGATGTGGCATTCAATGTAATCAATCAACACTTTATTCAATTAATGCCTTAACCACCATTCAATTGCTTATAGAGTAAAATGTTGTTGCAATAAAGATGAAATATTCAATGATGACATCAACAACTTAGGGTTAGTAGGTTAGTCTAGGCTAGGGTTAGTGTAGTTAGGGTTTCAATTCAAAAGGTTTGAGAGTGTTTAGATCCAATTCTACTTCAACGTTTGAGGCTTGAGATCAGTGCCTTAGGGTTTAATGGAGTCATAGGTGAAGGACGCAAGAGTTGAAGGAGGTGAGATTTTAAAGGAATAGAGGGATAAGTTTTGAAGTGCTACTAAAGCAGGGCTTCAGAATCATAACCCTAGGGGAGAGAGGATCACTTTGGTGTTGCTAAAGTAAGGCCTCGTGCTCTCTCCTCCTTCCTAGAAAACAACTAGCTCAAATGAAATACAAAATCAAGACAAGAGGGCTTAAAGAGGGAGAGTGTTGCTAAGGCAAGGCTCTTTCATCAAACCCTAAAATAAATCGGCCCTAGGTGTAAATGAACTAGGCCTGGGACGTCCTCTTTCTCTTGAAGTCAAAATGGTACGGCTAGCTAAAGGGAGGAAGAAAAAGGAGTGTAGCTATGGCTAGGCTCTCTTCTTCTTCTTCAATGGATGAAAGCTTTTCTATCTGGGGACATGAGACAAGGACCTACTTGTGTGCTTGTCACCTAGGGTTTTTATTCAAAAAATTATAAATACATGTAATAAAATAAGACTAAAACCATTCAATCAAGAAGTTTTGCAGAAAAATACTTACAATTCATCAAGAAATAATCATGCAAACCCTAGTTGTAACACCTTCAAGAAAAACACCATAGAATGCCAAAAATCTCTTCCTTCAACAAGTGCGCCTTCCTCAAACCAACCAATAACCCAAATAGGGCGCAAAAATCATACCTCACTAATGAGTGAGTAAGTTGTTATAAAAATGAGAGTGAAAACCCTCAATATATAGTGTATCAATGACCATATTTACTTTTTAGGTCATAAAAAGGTCGACAAGGCCATAATACCAAATAATTTTGTTTTTACTTAAATTCTAAGTAAAACCCTAATCAAGCAAAAGGTGAGACATCAAGCCCCTCTGAGGGAGACATTATCCCTTTCTAGGGCCAGTGCGACATCCAGAAGCAAAACGTTAGCCCCTCCAGGGGCCTTTCCTACATGCCACACATGCCACTACTGCCCGGTCTGCCTCCAAAAGTGTCCATGAAGCTGGCTGACGTCATGGTGAATATGGGGATGTCCTAAGCCTTCCAAGGCTAGCATTCCACTAAAAATGGGTCATTCCCCCTAGGTCTAGCTCTGCCAGAGTGTCTTTGGTGGAATGCCCTCTTCCTCTCAAGTGAAAAACCCCTGATCAAGCTTTGTCCTATCTCTACCCTCTGATGGGGTCTCAACATCCACCTAGTGGGCTCTTCAGCCCCATGGAGGTCCAAACTGGTCATCTCCCCATGTGTACCGATCCAAGTGGTACCTATCTGTCGGGCATGGTCCTACACATCAAAAGCTACGCCCTCCATGGGCTCATCAGTCACAGGGATCATAGCAATGTCAATCACATATCATCATCAATATTATTAAACATATGCATAAAACCCCTAATACATCAGTCAATAGCTCAAAGACATTACAAAAACCCACAATACAAGATTGGAGAAAAAGGTTAAGGCGTCCTATTGGGCTAGTGTCCACAAGAAAAGGAAAGTTTCCAGAAAGATCTCATGCAAGCCATGTAAGTGAGGTGATGTGGCTAGGGATGTCCAAACATGTGGGCGCACTGAAGGCCAAGGATTCATAAGTGTTACCTGTGGGTGCCTTTGTAGAAGGAGAGTTGTACCTGTCATGGATACATTTTTTCCAAGCCCATTATTGTCTTTATTATTTTTATTCTTGTTTTATTCTTTTATTTAATTTTTTTGTTCAAGAACTAACCAGGGGACACTGCCTTGGCATGGTGACCAGAGCTGACAGCGTTACCCACAAGTACTTTCACAGAGATGGGAAGGTTGGCTCGTGATGAGACCCCCTTTCCCTTGGCCATGCAACCAAAGGTCATTTCCCTGGCGTGGTAACCAGATGGTGGCAATGTCATACTATTAGGTACCCATGGACCTAATAGGATGGCTTAGGATGAGACCCCCTAACCTCTGACTAGGTCTTGTTTTGTTATTTTCCGGGTCCCTCTTGTTTTTTTCCGAGAGGATTTTTACTGCCTTCTCAGGGATCCCTGGGTGAAGCATCTCGAGGTTTTATTTCTAGGATTTTGTCTTTTACCAGCTGCTTTTACCTTCTGGGCCTTTAGCCCCTTCTTCCCATGAGATAAGGTGTAATCCTACAAATAGGTCAACCCAATGCCCAGACAAGGGGAATGGGATAAATGAGTGGGAGACAAGATGAAACAGTGGTGCTATGATGGGAGAGGACGATGGCTTTTCAAAAATTCCTCTAGTGGAAAACCAAGACCTATGGGCACATTCTTGCTAGGGAACCTTGTCAATTCCCCCAAGCATGGTCAAGTGGGCAAATGTAAGATGCAAGTAGTTTTTAGAGATAAAAGGAATCAGATGCATATATTTAAAGGTTTTAATGATCAAAAGTGACACATACCATGATACCTGGACCAATTACCTCACAGAGAAAGAACCTTCTTTGATACAGGACCAAGCCGATGGTGATGGATGTTGTTGCTGCTGACAAGACAAAGCTGATGGAAGAAGAAAAGGATGGGCCCTCCAGGGCCATGCTTAGGTCAATCCTGCTCTCGGTACTTCATGTCTAGGACCGATGGGCCTCGAGACATGATCTCCTAGTTATCCCTAAAAAGTGGGGATAACATCTGGCTCCAACTTGGGGACATGTACTCACCGTAGAGTGCATGAGAACCTCAACATATCTGGCATAACCTGCAGACTTGCTCAATCTCGATAGAAGCATTAGTAACAAAATTAGGGTGGTAATGCCACCCCATCATACATATATATAGACTAAAATAAAACAATCAATAAGTAAGAATGTGAAATCAAACTTCTTACCTGTACTTACCTATTGGCTGGAATGTTGGGTGTAGTCAAACAACCAATGAAGCCAATCCAACAACGTCCCATGATACCTACCTTTGTTCTTCATCATAAACCAAAATAGTGACAAATCAAGCACAAAAATGTCATGAGTTAGAATATATATCATATCACTGGAAATCACAAAGTCTAACTCATGGAGGTAGGTGGGAGGGATAAAATTGTGCCAAGTCAGGCCCTAAGGAGAGTGCTCAATCCATCTCAGAAATGGATTTTGAAAAGTCAAAGGTTCAAAAGACCAACTTGAGGAATATGAATGATGGCTACCTTGGACGTCTTCACAATTTGAGGCCTGAGAAGGGATTAGCAAAAATTGAAAGGATGACTGACCATTCCTAAAGGGGAAGCTGGAAAACTGTGATAATAAGCTTTTTCTTGAGGTACTCAACTTTCCCCTAAAATACAGAATGAGGTTTTGTCTTACAGGAGACTTGGGAAAAGGGACATGTTTCCAAACCATACATTCAGTGACAAAGCAAGGTAAAGTGATCAAAGGAGGGTGGAAAATCTTATCACAAGTATCCTGCTTTAGGGAAGTAACTTCCTCATTTTTATCAATATCTGAGCATAACGATGGTGGATAATTTTCTTCATAAAATAAATCCAAGTGCTCATAAGAACATTCATCAAAGTCCTTAATGTATGACCTAAAATTATTCGGAGAGAATAGCATTAGGTCATCCTTGGGTGTCTGAATAAGGTCAGGTTCTTGTTGTCAGATGTCAAAATTATTAGTAACTTCATGTGATAAATGCAAAGGAAACCTTTGAATAGGACCATCAATGTCGCACATGGGATTTCCATCATATCTAATCATATCCCATCCACGTTTCCCGACATGTATGAATTCATAAAAATTATCAACAAAGTCATTATCTTCATCATAACATGAGGGGGTTAAAACATCTGATACTTCTTTGCTCTCTACATCATAAAATAAAGAATCATTGAAAGTTTTGAAATAACTCACCTTGTTTAATCCTTCCTGTACAGGAGCTTCAAGTGTTCAGATAACTTCATCAAGTGGAAGATCTGCCTCCACATCTTCAGTTTTGAGACATAGAGGATCAAGCTTGTCCAAGGGTTCCATTTCCTCTTCACTCTCTGAGTCATAGAACAAGGTATCATAAAAAAACTGGAAAGGAAAATGACTTACCTCATTCTCTTCATCTTGTGTAGGAGGGATAGGATCTTGGAGGGCTTCATCAGGCAGAGGAGCGGTTACTGGTGCTTCATCCTCACAATTCACTTCTTTAGTCATGTCTTCAATGCACTTTATTGAATCATGGGAAAAATCCTGCTCCTTTTCAAGGGGTTGACAATGTTCTTCATGGATCTATTTTTTCACATTAGAGGGTTCTTGATGTTGAACATGATAAGCATTTCTGAGATCTGCCACAATCTCAGTAGTGAATCCCCCATCTTCCAAGGCTATTGTGAGATTATGAAGGGCATCTTCATACGTTTGATAACATGGTTTGGTAAGGTAAATGAACCTACTGATGAGGTGTATTAAAGATGATATACCCCTGTCTTCACAACAACTCTTAAACCGATCTTGCAAGTAGGATGGCAGAGTGAGTATGAATAATTTTATAAGAGCATCCTCTCCTCCCAACTTTATCTTGCTCAAATACTCAAAAATATTTACGATGTGAGGAGTTGGGAGGCCCAAAAACGTTGGAGAGTTGTTTAGCCATTTTGTATCAAAGTAATTTGGGTATCCTTGAAAACTTTTGAAATCAGTACTCAGATACATTTGTTCCCAGTGTGCCATGATCCCATAACTTGGAAATATCACAAATTTTGAGAGTAAGGTGGCACCCTGAAAAATTTAGTGGAGTCGCCAGATAATTTTCTTGAAAATATCAAAGGATAAGGGAAAACACCCTAGTGGCGTCGCCCGGTAAGATTGTTAGATAAAAATCTAGAGGCAAGGCTTACCGAAAAGATTTGTCATTTGAGGAGAATTGACTTAGTGTTCCCCAACAATGACGCCAAAATGTTATCGCACAGTTTTTAGCTGGGAGTAAAGGCTAGAAGGTAGAAGGCCAAACTGGCGTAACATGAACCTATCCCACCCAATGTCACCACGATGGAATGGTTGTTTCTATTTAGGGAGGTGAGGCCCAGGGGAGACATCCTCGGTAGCCTAGGGTTTTGAAGAGGCTAAAAAGATAATTAGACAATGACAAGTTTCCCCCTTCACAGATCACCACCAAAGCAGATAGTCTGGCCTATAGCCAATAAAGAAAACCAAGTAGGATCCCTGCCTGAGAACAAAGCAACAATAAACTTGATATATGCAGACTTTGGTTAGTACTTCATATCAATCAAGAACTATCTGATATTCAATATAAGCAATTTGAAAGTAAATGTTGACAAAGTAAATGTTTACACAATAGCAATGAAAAGATAATGTCACTTTGCCAATAAATACTAGAATGATGTTGCATTCAATGTAACCAATCAACACTTTATTCAATTAATGCCTTAACCACCATTCAATTGCTCATAGAGTAAAACTTTGCTGCAATAAAGATGAAATATTCAATGATGACATCAGCAACTTAGGGTTAGTAGGTTAGTCTAGGCTAGGGTTAGTGTAGTTAGGGTTTCAATTCAAAAGGTTTGAGAGTGTTTAGATCCAATTCTACTTCAACGTTTTAGGCTTGAGATCAGTGCCTTAGGGTTTAATGGAGTCATAGGTGAAGGATGCAAGAGTTGAAGGAGGTGAGATTTTAAAGGACTAGAGGGATAAGTTTTGAAGTGCTACTAAAGTAGGGCTTCAGAATCATAACGCTAGGGGAGAGAGGCTCACTCCGGTGTTTCTAAAGCAAGGCCTTGTGGTCTCTTCTCCTTCCCGACAAACAACTAGCTAGCTAAGGCTTAATGAAATACAAAATCAAGACAAGAGGGCTTAAAGAGGGAGAGTGTTGCTAAGGCAAGGATCTTTCATCAAACCCTAAAAGAAAATGGCCCTAGGTGTAGATGACCTAGGCCTGGGACGTCCTCTTTCTCTTGAAGTCAAAATGGTATGGCTAGCTAAAGGGAGGAAGAAAAAGGAGTGTAGCTATGGCTAGGCTCTCTTCTTCTTCTTCAATGGTTGAAAGATTTTCTATCTGGGGACATGAGACAAGGACCTACTTGTGTGCTTGTCACCTAGGGTTTTTATTCAAAAAATTATAAATACATGTAAGAAAATAAGACTACAACCATTCAATCAAGAAGTTTTGAAGAAAAATACTTACAATTCATCAAGAAATAATCATGCAAACCCTAGTTGTAACACCTTCCTTCAAGATAAACACCATAGAATGCCAAAAATCTCTTCCTTCAACAAGTGTGCCTTCCTCAAATCAGCCAATAACCCAAATAGGGCGCAAAAATCAGACCTCACTAATGAGTGAGTAAGTTGTTATAAAAATGAGAGTGAAATCCCTCAATATATAGTGTATCAATGACCATATTTACTTTTTAGGTCATAAAAAGGCCGACAAGGCCATAATACCAAAATAATATTGTTTTTACATTAAATGCTAAGTAAAACCCTAATCAAGCAAAATGTGAGATGTCAAGCCCCTCTGAGGGAGACATTATCCCTTTCTAGGGCTAGTGCGACATCTAGAAGCAAAACGTTAGCCCCTCCACGGGCCTTTCCAATATGCCACACGTGCCACTATTACCCAGTCTGCCTCCAAAAGTGTCCATGAAGCTGGATGACATCATGGTGAAGATGGGGATGTCCTAAGCCTTCCAAGGCTAGCGTTCCACTGAAAATGGGTCATTCCCCCTAGGTCTAGCCCTGCCAGAGTGTCTCTGGTGGAACGTCCTCTTCCTCTCAGGTGAAAAACCCCTGATCAAGCTTTGTCCTATCTCTTCCCCCTGATGGGGTCTCAACATCTATCTGGTGGGATCTTCAGCCCCATGGAGGTCCGAACTGGTCATCTCCCCATGTGTATCAGTTCAAGTGGTACCTGTCTGTCGGGCATGGTCTTGCACATCAAAAGCTACGCCCTCCATGGGCTCATCAGTCACAGGGATCATAACAATGTCAATAACATCTCATCATCAATATTATTAATCATATGCATAAAACCCCTAATACAACAGTCAATATCTCAAAGACATTACAAAAACCCGCTATACAAGATTGGAGAAAAAGGTCAAGGCATCCTATTGGGCTAGTGTCCACAAGAAAAGGAAAGTTTCCAGAAAGATCTCATCCAAGCCATGTAAGTGAGGTGATGTGGCTAGGTATGTCCAAACATGTTGGTGCAGTGAAGGCCAAGGATGCATAAGTGTTACCTGTGGGTGCCTTTGTAGAAGGCGAGTTGTACCTGTCATGGATGCATTTTTTCCAAGCCCATTCTTGCCTTTATTCTTTTTATTCTTGTTTTATTCTTTTATTTACTTTTTTTGTTCAAGAACTAACTAGGGGACGCTGCCTTGGCATGGTGACCAGAGCTGACAGCGTTACCCACAAGTACTTTCACATAGATGAGAAGGTTGGCTTGTGATGAGACCCCCTTTCCCTTGTCCATGCAACCAGAGGTCATTGACCTGGCGTGGTAATGAGATGGTGGCAATTTCATACTGTTAGGTACCCATGGAACTAATAGGCTGGCTCGTGATGAGACCCCCTATCCTCTGACTAGGTCTTGTTTTGTTATTTTCCAGGTCCCTCTTGTTTCTTGTTGAGAGGCTTTTTACTTCCTTCTCAGGGATCCCTGGGCGAAGCATCTCGAGGTTTTATTTCTAGGCTTTTGTCTTTTACTAGCTTCTTTTACCTTCTGGGCCTTTAGCCCCTTCTTCCCACGAGATAAGGTGCAATCCTGCAAATAGGTCAACCCAATGCCCAGACAAGGGGAATGGGATAAATGAGTGGGAGACAAGATGAAACAATGGTGCTATGATGGGAGCGGATGATGGCTTTTCAGAAATTCCTCCAGTGGAAAACCAAGACCTATGGGAACATGCTTGCTAGGGCACCCTGTCAATTCCCCCAAGCATGGTCAAGTGGGAAAATGTAAGATCCAAGTAGTTGCTAGAGATAAAAGGAATCAGATGCATATATTTAAATATTTTAATGATTAGAAGTGACACATACCATGATACCTGGACCAATTACCTCATAGAGAAAGAACCTTCTCTGATACAGGACCAAGCTTATGGTGATGGATGTTGCTGCTGTTGACAAGAAAAAAATGATGGAAGAAGAAAAGGATGGGCCCTCCAGGGCCATGCTTAGGTCAATCCTTCTCTCGGTACTTCATGTCTAGGACCTGTGGGCTCGAGACATGATCTCCTAGTTATCCCTAAAAAGTGGGGATAACAAAGACCAAGGATGAGGTAATATGCCAATTTCAAAAATTTAGAGCTCGGGTGGAGAACTCGACAAGAAATAAGATAAAGGTATTGAGTTTGGATAATGGGGGAGATTACATCTCCAATGACTTCAAGTATTTGTGCAAGGAGGTAGGGATTAAGAGGGAGCTAACAATCTCATATAATCCTCAACAAAATGGGGTTGTAGAGAGAAATAATCGGTTATGTTATGGCTATGATACATGACTAGGATTTTCCTATGGTTCTTTGGGAAAATTCATGTAACACAACAATATATGCATAGAATAGGAGTCCTCAAAGGATACCGGGGGACAAGACTCCAGAGGAGGAATTCTCAAGGGTGAAGCCATAGATAGGACATTTGAGGATATTTGCTTGTCCAGTCTACATCCATGTGCCTATGGAGAAGAGGATGAAGCTAGAGCCTTTAGGATATAAGGGTATATTTTTGAGGTATAGAGAGACCTCAAAGGATTACAATATCTTCATTCTAGCACAACATAAGATGGTTGTGAGAAGAGATGTTTAGTTCAAGGAGAACTTGGCATCTAGGAGATCTCAAGAGTCATGAGTACTGACAGAGGACAAGGAGAATTAGGATTTGAAGGATGAACATCAATCAATAGCTCAAACTTCAGGTGGGGAGGAGGATTTATCCTCTTCCATTATTGTCAAGAGACATAGGTGGCTATTATAGACATTGAGAGATGATGGTGAGACTCTTAGGAGTGTGGTCAGCGAGCGCAGGCCTCCGAGGAATTTTTCAAACTATATAGAACTTATGAGTAGCATCATTGATGTTGAGCATTCCAGTTTTGAGGAAGCAATAGATAAACATGTATGGCATGATGCCATCGTAGAGGATTACACCTCTATTATGAGGAATGATTTTTGGAACATACTACAAAGACCAGAGAGGAAGTCAATTGTGAGTTCCAGGAGGCTCTACAAGATGAAGCATGCTGTATATGGTAGCATCGAGAAGTTCAAGGTGAGGTTTGTGGCAAGAGGGCTCTCCCATAAAGAGGGATTGGACTATGAGGAGACATTTGTTCCAGCCACCATGTATGCTTCTATTTGAGCTATTATTTCTATTTCCTAAGTTATGAGGTGGATGATATATCAAATGGATGTGAAAACAACTGTACTTAACGATATCATTAAGGAGGAAGTATACATAGAGAAACCTCAAGGATTTAAGGTACATGGGAGGGATTCTCATGTGTGTAGGCTTAAGAAAGCCTTGTACGAACTTAAATAGGCACCCAAGTCATGGTATTCCAGGATTGACAGATACTTGTAGAGTATGGGCTTTGTTATCGCACAGTTTGTAGTTTAGGTCACAAGCTAAAATATAGAGGACAAACTGGCGTAACAGGAACCTTCCCCACCCAATGTCACCTCGATGGGGAGGTTCTTTCTGTTTAGGGAGGTTATCCCATGGGAGATGTCCCCGGTAACTTGGGTTTTGAAGAGGCAAAGGATACAAGGTCAAGTCTTAAGATTTCCCTCCTCGCAAGTTACCACCAGTATCAGATAGTCTGGCTAATCAGCCAATAAAAGAAGTGTAGGCCTTGTTGAAAACACCTACCCAAAACAAGACAATAACAATACAATATATATTTGGAGGCTATAACTCAAAGGGTTAGTACTTCTTTAACTATCTGATCTCATTCAATAAGCAATGTAATAGATACAGGATGAAGTCAATGTTCTGCTAATTAGCCTATGAAAGATCATCAATTCATCAATATCTACCAAAATGACCAAGCCAACAGTATATTCAATCAATAATTTGTTCAACAAATGATTGACGTCATCACTCAATTGCTTATTATTACACCTTTGCTGTGTCAAGATGAGATATTCACTATGACGTCAGCCTTTATTTTGTTAGTAATTGTTAGTTAGGGTTTTAAATTTAGGGTTTTAAAGGTAGTTTTTGTACACTAGAGGCTCAACATTGGAGATCTAACCAGTGCCTTAGGGTATATGGAGTCAAAAGCAAGGGCAAAAGGTCTTGGGAGGATGAAAAGCTAGAGACTAGAGGGTAGGGTTCTATGGTGCTGCAAAGGTAGGGCCCTAGAATCAAAACCCTAGGGGAAAGAGGCTCACTTCGGTGTTGCTTAAGCAAGGCCTCGTGCTCTTTCCTCCTTCTCTAAATAAACTTGGCAAAACGGCTAGCTCAAAGTATAAATTTAAGGGAGAAAGTGTTGCAATGGCAAGGCCTTCAAACCCTAGAAGGTGAAACCCTAGGTGTAGGCAATCTAGGCTTAGGATGTCTCCTCTTTTCAACTTATAACTTCAACGCTAGCTTAGAAAAAAGAAAGAAAAGTGTAGCAATGGCTAGGCTATATCTTCTTTTTTCAATGGCTGAAAACTATTTCTCAACAAGGGGACATGCAACAATAACCTACTTGTGTGCTTGTTGCCTAGGGTTTTATAACAACAATATAATAAGCAAATGTAAGAAATTAAGCCTACAACCATTCACTTAAGAAGTTTTGCATGAAAAATTCACTTACATGTCATGAAGAAAGCATAAGCAAACCCTAGTTGTAAACCTTCCTTGAGAGAAATGCCATAAAT